>JADDOH010013803.1:0-32845 GCA_016648135.1 Agrypnia vestita
TTTTTTGTGACGACACAGTTAAAATCTCTTTATTAAAACTAATAGTAAATTAAAGTATGATATTTGAAAAATATTGTGTAAAATTTTCAAGACGAAATATTAAGAAATACGGCAATGGCAGCAATTATTCGGACGTGTCTCGGAAAAAAGTAGAATTGCGGTGTCCATCATAACTTGGTGCTAAATCATCTGAAATAATAAAATCAAAGTTCATTCGTTAGATAATAGATTTTCCCAGGTAACGCTGGGAGAGTTTTTTGAAATTTCAATTTTTCAATTTTTTGGAACACTTTGAAGGGAAAAACGCGATTTTTTGCGAAAAATATCGAATTTTTTATTAAAAAATAAAAATTAATAACAAATTTGAAAAAAACGCAACAGCGTTACCTTGTAAATTATGTACAAAAATAGTATTTAAAATTTCAAAAGGATCGGTGCAGTAGTTTTGAAGTTATGATGGACACCGAGTTTGAAAACGTGAGATATGGGGAAAACGATTTAAAGTTTTGCACACTGTAAAATTCAAAATAAAACTCAACACTTATTTTACACTTACACATAATCGTCGATGCCATGTTCACACGGCAAAGAGCTTTCATCATCAGCATCTGTTTGTCCTTGTCTACGCAAAACTCTTCCAATGCAAATAGCACATCCGGTAGTCCTCAGGTGAGCGCGTCTCTTAGCTGCCCGAGCAGGTATAGAAAATCAGTCTGAGTATTGCTCAATTGTTCATAATTTTGTCAATTTTGCTCCGATTGACTTGAAATTTTGAAACAATAATCTTACGATGTTATACATTCATTTAAAAAATTAAAAATAAAATGCAAAAAAAAAAAGTTAAAAACCTTACCCCCCCCTTAAGAGAGATCGAAAAATTGAGTTTAGGTTGGCCAAAGGATGATTGTTTATAAATTGGACAGACAAATATTAAATTTTTAAAAGAGATATGTTATAGATATCTCATAAAGATGAAATTATATTTTTTTTATGGGAATGTAGGTATGAAAATTTTTGGGTGTTGTTGTGTGGGTAACGTTCATCATTTCCACCCATGATAGAATACCACATCTATCAAATTTTTGGAAGTTGTACATATATTTAAGTTTCACAACCCGTTTCACATGTATGTTATAATTATAGTTAGCGCGACCGGCATCCAAAGCTTTCTAATTCCCCTTAATTAAACACAGACGTCACTAATGAGATACTTATTATTGACTGGAATTTTTAAAATAATAACCTTTATATGTGTAATGTAATTAATTAACGGATATTTTATGTGATTACGTATATTATATAATGAATTTAATAAAAATATTTAATGTGTTACATTAATATTGGTTTGATTTCTCTCCGCAAATAATAACCATTATATTACGCAGACTTATGTGAAAATGCGCAGTTTTAAAAAACACAACTTGAATCCAAGTGCCCTGACCCGGTAGCTTAAGCATCCATGACTCGGTCACGGTCGTGACGTCATGCACCCAATTATATTTAATGCATCGTAACAAGTGCACGTGAAGTGCAATCTTCAGCTCGTATTACAAAATCAAAGAAGGCTTTGAGCAAAACCTTTAATTGGAATTAATTATGAATTAGTGAGGAAAAAATGGGTGAAAACTTTTTAATCAGTGGGGGGTACTTAATATGGGGCGATAATTACGATATTTATAAAATTTTAGGGTTAACTCAATATACGTTTTGAGATCAATACTAACCTATGGTTCAGCTGACTAAATGAGGATCTCATCCCGTGAGACAACTCTTAATATAAAGCACATCGACCTTGAACTGTCAATATCTCCTATCTTCACTTAGACTCTTATGATCGTAGTACAAAAAGATGTCTTATTTTTTTTTCACAAATATTCAAGTTAAAGAAGGTTCTATAAGATTCCAAACTGAGTGGCTGAGTTTATCGGTGAGTCTAGAAGGAATATTTTGAGTATGTCCAAATATTTTAGAATAGCTGGATAGAAAAACTGGATTGTTTGTCACAGAGACATCAATAATCAATTAATGTATATTATAGATGTCTCACAGAGAAGAAACTGTATTTTTTCAAGGGAGAGTAGGTATAGAAGTCTTTTTTGGGTGGCCATAGAACTTACGACCTATCGTACGGTTGGCTTAGGTGATCACTTTACACATATGTAACGTTCGCCATTTCCACCCGTGATAGAATACCATGTCTATTAATTTTTTGGAAGTTGTATATATATGAAATTTTAGTGCCACGGTTCACATGTGAGTTCTAACGACCCCCTAGCGGCTAGCACCAAAGGTTTTTCCTTCCCCTTGAATAACCACAGATTTCGCTAAATGAGACATCTATATTGATTTTGGAGTTTTTTAGCTATATACTTTATTGTCCATTAGACAAGATAACTCCTATGGCCACTCAAAAAAGACTTCTTGACCTACCTATTCTCCCTTGAAAAAAAACAGTTTCGTCTCTGTAAGACATCTATAGTATACATTAATTGAGTGTAAAAGGTTCCAGAAGATTATGCTCTAGAAAGTTTTGGATGGAGAAAGCTTCATAAAGTTCTATAAGGTTCCAAACTGAATTGCGGAATGTGTCGGTGAGTTTAAAAGGTTCCGGAAAGTTCTAGATGGTTTGAGAATTCTCTAGAAAGTTCTGGAAGGAGAAAGTTCTACAAGCTATCAGAATGATCTATAAGGTTTCAAACTGAGTGGGAGAGTGCGTCAGTGGGTCTAGAAGTTCTTTAAAGAATTATAATGCTCTAGAAGGTTCTGGAAAGGCAAAGTTCTAGAAGATTCTAGAAAGTTCTATAGGATTTTAGAATGCTCTAGAAAGATTTGGAAGATTCTCTGTAGAGTGTTATGATTGTGTGCTAAAATATCTAATGATATTTTGGCAAAGCGAAGATGGTCCAGCAAGGCATTCCAATCACAGGTGCCGAAACCAGCAAAAAAGAGACGTCAACACAATTCTATGCTTACCAAATTATGGTCCCGAGCGAAGTAATCAGCTAGTATTATTATATTTTTTGAACTCTTTCTGTTTGAGTATATTTACCAAACAAATATATAAGGTCAGCCTGTCACCTTAAAACAAGGTACATAAGTGGACGTGAAGGGCCTAAAAATTATTAAAAGTGGAATTAATTCCATTATCCTACGAAACAATCAAATCGTCCGATTTCTCCTTGATTCTAGATAGGCTTGATCAAAGAATATCGATTTTAATCACGAAAAAAAAAATCACCTAGTTAACCCTGGATGAATATACAAATTCTCAATCCCTTCCAGATTCTCACCCACCCCATAGCTGGGTCAAATTTTACACCAGAATAAAAATGGAAATGCCGGTTAGCGGATACCTAGTGTTTTAATGAGTTTTGAATTAATTAAGAATGTTAAAATTATAAAAAAATAACCCATTAAAACCAATTTTTTTATTTTTTCTTTGTAAATTAAGATAACCATCATGTAATAATTGATTTACTGAAAATGAAACATGTCTAGACAAATATCTATGTCAAAAATCTCTAAAAATATATCTTTAATATTTGATTTCTTCCCAAAAACCGAAGTGTGCTGTCAACTGTGAACCAATTGTCATAAATTTTCGAAATTCTTAGTAAAGTACCTATTACACCTACCAATGGAGTAATTCAAATTTTAAATATTCCGTGATATTATCGGGACACCGGCGCCGTTGGTAGTAATCAAACTTTTGTAATGATTCCAAATTGAAAAAAAACATTAAAATTTTTAAAAATCCAAAATAATACTGTAGTTATCACTATTTTTTAACGAAAATTTGATATATCTTCTTGATTGTCACCACGAGTCTGATTGCAAAGTTTCAACTCGATTGGATCACGGGAAAAGGGTCAAATATCGATCAAAAGTTTTTTCGACTGCAAGGGAGGGAGTAAAAATGATCACATTTTCATTGATTGTTTGTTTGAAATGTCATAGTAATAAATTGCTATGATAATTTAGATACCATGATTGGAAAAAATAAGGGTGGATTCATTTTACATTACTGTAAAAATGTTGATATTTTGAACTCCTTTAAAATAGTAAAAACGAAGAAAATAAAAGATACCATTAATCTTTAGAAAGTAGATTTATTGGAAAAGGAGAGAAATGCCTCTAAGTTTTCGCCGTGCGTACTCAAAATACGCCTTATGAAACCATTTGTTTGGACATTTTGTAGCCATTAGGAGTAAAATAAAATGTAAAAACTTTATATAAGTTTTTTGCTAAAAATGTTTGAATGAATAAATTTTTTTCAAATTCTTAAAAATGATAAATGGTTAATTTTTAGGCTTTTTAAATTTTAATAATTTCTCTTTTTAAAGAGCTGAATGAATGGAAATTTTTCACAAACATTTTTCAACACAGCACTTATGTTATTAGTCGTATAACTGGTTTTCCGGATTTAAGGAGTTACGACGTCTTGCGTTCGGAAAAATAGGTGTAAAAAAAACTTTTCCTTAACAGAGACTTTTGTAAGAATGTGATTTTGTTTAGAAGTTTTTTTCTCAGAATTCAAATTCTTAAGTTCAATTTAGTTTAAATTGAAATGATCATGTCAATTAATAATAGCATATCAATTAATAAAAGCATATGTGGTTCAGAATATTTTTGAGTTTGTTTAAATCTTTCAGAACAGTACTGGATTTCATGTCACGGAGACATTGTTTTTTTTCATATTATTGTAATAGAATATATATTTTGAACGCGTTGTCAGTGGAATCCGAAGATATATTTTAAAAAGAAGAATTGAGAATTAATAATTTCGTATAGAAATATTACATAAGTTTATTACTACCAACAAATACCAACAAGCTACTCCAATAAACATGGAGTAGCTTGTTGGTCTTGTGGTTAGGACACTCGCCTCGTGATCCAAAGGTCGCGGGTTCGAATCTCAGCCCAGACTAGCAAGTTAGTCCTATTTTCATAGCACAAGCGTTTAGCTTAGTTTGAAAATAGTAAGAATATTGATGTGACACGTATTCCGTGTTCGCATCTCTATTTTTATTAAAAAAAAAATTAAATTCCCTTGTATCTGATATACTCAAAATTTAGTGCTTTCTTAAGCATGTTGTTATTTAATAAAGAAATTGTTGGATTGAATTTAAAATTGACAATTCTTAAGATTTGATGCCAAATTCTCTGTATGGAATGTACACAAACATTATAGTAGGGTGACCATACAACTGAGTTGTGCTCAAGTTGGCCTCTCAACAGAGCATTATAGGTATTATATGAAAACCGTGTTTAAAATTTTTTAATCTTTGGCTACAAAGTTCTACAAAATTAACGCAATTAAAACTCTACAATGTTAATTCCGATTCCATAAATTCCATCATTGTTGATTTTAACCTTCCAGCGAGCGCGCGGTCGTAAAATTTACGACAATTGCACCTTATCGCTTCCCCTACTTTTACCACTTAGTCGCAAGCATCGAGCTTCGAGCTATTCAAGGGTCAGTGTCTCTCTAAACTGTAAACGAACCGGGTGTGCTTTGAAGTTTTTGGTATTCATTGATTTTTGAAAATTTAAGTATATTAAATAAACTACTTTTTTCTATTTATTTTTCATTTTCATCAATTATTATATGGCAAAATGTTTTTTTTTATTATTTAAGACGTGTTTGAGAAGACACAAACCAGAAAATATTGATTCTGATTAATAGGTCCTTATAATATTTTGTTTTGAAATATAAACCTATTTAGAGTGCTGTTTCGTTTTTTGTTTAATTAATTCAAATATATATATATATATTTTAAAGTACTGTCATTTATCATTATTCATAACCTTACAGCAATTCCCTATCATTTGTATAAAGAAAACAACATTTACATGGAGAAAGGGAAATTAATCAGCGCGCCCGCTGGAAGGTTAAGTTTATACTATACTAAATAATATTATTTTAGCATCAACATCATGCATGGTATTACATGTAAGAATAAAAATATGTTTATTAATTACATCAAGGATAAATTAATTTTTTTCAGTTACGTATGTCTGGTTGGTATGAAATTGACTTGAGTTTGTATATTGTCCTCGCCGTCTACAGCAGACATTTCCTCTGAAGAAATTGTAAGCTTATTATTTACGCTTTAGAGATTTATCAAAAGGCCAGTTTCATTCACACATTTTCGAGCAAATAATCTATTGTTAAATTTCTAAACTAATCAAATGTTCTACCTGTCAAGTAAAGATATCATCCAATTCATCTTCTTTACGTTAAATCATACGGCTTCTATCCAATAATTCTCGTGAAATTTTGTCTTTGTTTTTCTTTGAATTTCTCATCACTTTGAATTTTTATTCACAACTGGCTTTACCTCGAATTTTCCTAGCTATAATAATTAACTCATCACTAGTGGTTAAACAATTGGCGACAGTCGATTGCTTGCTGCTAGGCCCAGCGGGCGGTTTATATGGGCCGCTACGTCGCCTGTAGTGGATGTTGCGCGGCCATTGGTATTTACAATTGGCTCTTGTCCATTGCCTACTGTTAGGCCCTGCGGGCAGTTATGGTGGTGTTTTGCGGCCAATTTGAGTGATGTCACAATACATCTACGTGACTTTCTTAAGCATGATTATCGATTTCGAAATTCCCCAAAAATCATAAAAATCATAAATATATTTATTACCCTATAAATGGTTAAACAGTATTATACACATACACTTACTGTTCGATATTTGTGATGTCACGTTGGAACAGAAATCGATTTTACGGAATTTTTTTTCTTATGTGGCAACACTGATTTGTCTCTATCGAAATTTAATCCTACCTCCAACATACCTGTTACTTTTTCGTTTCGACTCAACTCGCTATCTCGTTGTTGAAGTGACAAGACAAACTTTTTCCCCTCCTGCCCGGTAAATTCTCGTCTCGTCTTATTTAAGTATGCATATAGACACTTCTCATCTCGTCACCGCCGGACAACTGGATTATCGCGTGTTGGATTCAACCGAGTGAATTAAGTGTTTGGTGAGGTGACAGCTAGAAGGGGCGCCGAGAGACAAAAGGTATGTCAAAACGTTCCTCCCCCTCTCGACCATACAGTCCGCTTCTCGCCTCATCACTTCTCTTAACCTTCCCTATTCCTCATCTCGTTTCCTTCCACATATTACCCCCTCATCCCTACGGGTGCGGAAAATCGTGTCAAATACACTTACTATACATATATGTGTATTAATTAAAATATTATAATAATATTGTAATTATAATAAATCATAAAACATTATTTCCTTGGAAGAATTTGGAATATTTATTAAATTTATGTGTAACAAATAAATAAATATAAACAATTAATTTATTACAAAAAGTATTGAAGTGTTCAGCAATATGAATAATATAAAAAACGTATATTATATATGTGTTTACGTGAAAATATATTATTTTATCTTCGAACAAACTTCTGGTTAGTGTATCTTTTTCATTGGTCGCTGTTTCATTTCGCAGCTGACAGTTCCTGATAAGACTTCCAGTTTTGCTTTTGTCATTATTTAATCTATGTATTTCAGTTTCAGGCGTCAATTCTGAATTCCTTTAATTATTTTGTAATATCCAATTACACAAAGCTTTTCTAGTACCTCTTTCTCTAGTTTGTGACTATTTGCGTCCAGCTCATTATTTGTTTTATTTGGCGAATTAATAAATGACAAGTAACAAATTAAAATACTTAAATAATTTTAAAAAATTTATTTATTTTATCCCAAATAAGTGAAGTGATTATAAATTAATTTTTTTTTCTAAATAAAATACAAAAAACTTTGTTTTTACCACACTCAAATTTTGTTTTAAAAAATTCAACATGTTTCGGAAGAATATTTTTTGAGATCAATGAGCGTAAAGGAACAATTTGAAAAGTAATTGTTTTCCATTCCTCGATATTTAATAACTTAAATATATTTTAAAAAAACTACATAACCAAATTCGTTAAAGTAAATAATAATAATTCACAGCAAGAATATCAACAAATTATTGTGATTCGGAGTAACTACAAAAAATAAAAAATCTCCATTCATATATAATGTATTAATTTTACATTAATTCAAATAATTTATATTAGATATATGGATCATAAAAATTTTGTGTACATTGAAATTTTTGGGTATTCACATGTTTTTGGAGTAATTTATTTTATTTTATTTATTCGTTCATCCAACATGGAAACAGAATCGCTTGGTAAGACAGAATACAAGAAAAAATAGTTAAATGTCTCCCACAATTAAAGGATAACATAGATAGAATATAACCATAGATAAGTCAATTTGACGGAGAGTCTACAATACCTGCATTCTACCCTGCATCACATATGGCTGCGAAACATGGTCTCTCTCAAAACATCATAGAGCCATGCTGCAAGGATGCCAAAGAACGATGGAGAGAAGCATGACAGGTATCAAGAAGCAAGAAAAGAAACAAAGCACCTTTATAAGAGCCAAAACGAAGGTTATGGATGTACTAACGAAGATAGACCAACTGAAATGGAGATGGACAGGCCATATGCTAAGGAGTACTCAGGAAAAAAAGAGTAAAATTGTTACATGCTGGTACCCCAGAGATGGGAAAAGGAAAAGGGGAAGACAGCCCAAGAGATGGGAGGATGAACTAAAATTAACAGCAGGCCCTTTCTGGAGAAGGGTCGCCAGGGATAGAACTCAATGGAAATTGTTGGAGGAGGCCTTTGCCAAAAGGCACACTGAACTTAGAGATATTCTTTAAACAGGGAAAGCATTTTATCTTACACAAAAATCTAAGTTCAGGATAAAGGGCTAATTGATTGATTGATTGAAGTCAATTTGACAATGACAGATACAACAACTTTACAGTTTCATTTAATCGATTGTTTCCAATTTAACTTTAACATAGACACAAAAGGGCTCGTAATGTATATAATATACATGATCAGGGAGTTTCTAGTATCTGCCTCATCATATGAAGATACTCTTCTTATTTAGTGTTAAAAATATCTGTTGAATTTAAAAGATAATTATAATCTGAGCATATGCGTGGAATGGAAGAGGATTCCCTATTGTTGGTTTGATAATTTGGAAGGGAAAAGAGGTACTTCTGTCTGGTAGGTTGGAATGGGACGTGGAAAGATAGAAAGCTGGTGATTTCAGGAGAATCAATAAGGTTATGAAGTATTTGGAAAAGAAAAGATTGATCGGACAATATTCGCCTGTTTTCTAGAGTGTCCACTTTATGAAATTTTATTGAGTCCAAATAGTTAAAATTCAAATTAAATTTGTAGTTAACATGCTTAATGAATGTTTTTTGAACGTTTTTGATTCTGTTAATGTGAAATTTATATATGGGTGACCATATTGTCGAACAAAATTCAAGGTGAGATCATGTATAGGTTATGTATGGTCTCCTAAATGCACTAATTTGCCTGAATGGTTTGCCAAGACGCATTATAAAGTCAGACATTTTGAATGCTTTACTGACAATTGCATCAATGTGCCGATTGAAATTAATTTTAGAATCTAGCAACAATTTGTAGATACATAATTATTACCTTATGAAAACAAATATTATTGACAAATTCAAAAAATATAATAATTGTGTTCTATAACTCCACTCTGGGACAGGCGTAGCCTAGTAGAGTGGCATAATCCACAAATCTAACAAAAAAAAATTGTGTAATGTTATCTTATATTTTTATTATTAAATTATTATTAAGTAGGTACCTATATATTGTAAACAAGGATTTTTTGAAATAAATAAAAAATTTAAAAAATCCTAATTCCCGAATTGACACCGAATTGACAGCACTAGATGTTACAGAAGTACTGTGACTGCCTTTTTGAGAGATTATAAACTCGATGAGTAAACATTTGTGTCCATTTGAGTATCGAATATATCAGATGATTACAATTAATATCTCATCTTACTATTCATCGACTATCTTCAATTCGCGGTATTGACTGGCCGATGAAAAGTAGGATATGTCTCGTAAATAGTAGTATAAATCTCATATATAATATAATTTCAAGTGTACTCAGAATGATGCGTGGAAATCTCTTCGTGAAAAATCTTCGACTCGTCTCTTTTTACTCGGTACCATATCATATTTCATGTCATTACACTGTCTGTCCTGTCACAGTATTCTGATTTGTTTCACCATAAGATTAATGGGTCCCTAAAGCCCATTACCTTCAGCATAAAACTCTTGCGTACAAATACATAACCTTAAAAGGCATCAAGCAAACTTTGAACTCCAACTTTTTAGAACGCAAGTAGATAGTGAAGGATATTTACCATAGTACTAGCTGTAACCCGTCAAAAATAACTGTACTTTGAAATGTCGGTTCCTAAGGAATAAGAACGTATTTATTTTATTTTTATAAAAATCGTAAAAAAAAAATTTGAGAAAAAAAATTTTGGGAAATTTTTGGAAAGAATTTTTTTTTCGAAACCTTTAAGTCCGTTACCTTTTTATAGTAAAAAAAATTTTACTATAAAAAGTAACGGACGTTACACGAAGTTAAGGGGACATACAGACTGACAATTGTTATTGGAATAGAAATATCCTTTTTTCCCATGCATGAAAGTTTGCATTTTTTATAAATACATATATCTGACTTATCACTTGTAAAACTTTAAACTATTATCTAATTAATTTATATATTTTTATATATTTATAATTTATAATTTATACAATATTAGAAATTCGTTTTAAATATTCGTCATTTTAAATATTTAAACCGTGCAGAAGTTTGATCCAATTTTCTTTGCAGGGTTTTAATAATTTTAATTTGACCTGTATCAAAGCGAATAAATTTTTAATATCCGATATGGGTTACATTAATGATACTTGTATTTTTTATTGTCGATATATTACCTAACGCGTTAACAATATTTTCTATGAAAAATTAAATAAGGAGGATGCCCCTAAAATGTTCCTAGGTTTTCACGGCCGTTCAGAATCTTCTGTGTATAGTTTTCTGGGATATTCTACCGTGTATATGTGACCTCCCGTGTATATGTAACATCGGTCCTGATGATAAATCCTGCAACGAGATCCTAAACGTTGGCCAGAGAGGTCACATATATACGGCAGAATATCCCAGAAAACTATGCACAGAAGATGCCCCTAGAGCTCAGATTTTAGTAGCTACGAGACACTATGTATTCATATTATAATGATATATAGTATAACATCTTTTTGAATAAAATTTAATACTTCATTTTAAATTTAGTTATTTATTTTTAAGAAAATAGACCGGCAGCCAGGCATGTAGTATATAAGAGGTATGTGAATTAAAGGTATGTTATGTTAATATACAGGTATGTTAATTCCTTAATGCCTAAATATTACCATAAAATGACCGCGTTTGACAGAATGATGCAATATTTATTGCCAAAACAACACACTATCATTATAAATAATATGATTTTTGCACATATGTACGTACTGTTACCAGATATGGATGCTGAACGATCGAACACGCTCTAGAGTCCAAGCGGCTGAAATGAAGTACTTGAGAGGGGTGGCAGGGATAAAAAAATGGGATCGAATAAGAAACTCAACGATCCGAGATGATCTAAACATTGAATCAATGGTACTTTTCATAGAAAAATCGCAACTGAGGTGGCTTGGGCACGTTCTAAGAATGAAATCTGATGACCAAATTCCTTAGAAAATACTGAGTGCGATTCCTGAGGGAAGACGTCCAGCGGGCTGTCCCAGACACAGTTGGGCGAGGCAACTCCAGAAAATGTGTGAGGAAAGATGGGAATACAATGGAGGGACGCCGCGCAATCAGCGCAAGACAGGGACGAATGGAGGCGCCTTGTCAATGCAATGTGTTCCCGACGTATCGTTATTATTATGGCCCGTGATTTTTCATGGGTTTACGGCTAGTATTATATATTATTGTTCATTATGATCTTCAAAATGGTTGGAATAAAATTATGTTTAATCTACTTGAGTTAGATAATATACTATACGATTCGAGTTTCGAGAGTGACATAACCTCTCACGGACTTCACTTGCCGATGAGTGTCTGTCACTCTCAAAACTCCGAGTAGTGTATTAAATAGTATCAAGTATAGTAAACATAGTTTTATTCCATTTATTTTGAAGTACTTTACATTTTAATAATTTAAAATAATTTATTCTGTCCGTGAAAGTAATGATTAAGTTGATTGATCCTTTGTTTCAAGTAATGTCGATAGTAAGAAAACATCGTTTATTTTTAAACGTCTCATTATTTAAGTTCATCGAGGCAGAAGCTACTAATTGATATCCAATAAGAAAATTATTGTTAAATCATCCTTTTAAAAGGTACATCCTCACGATTGCACATTAACAAAGTTAGTCCCTTGAATTGAGTTAATTAAATTCTGTTTATTTGCGGACCTTCATTAGTGGCGTGTATTAAACATGGACTCTAGATTCGCAGCTTGTTATGACGCTGTAGAATTATGGTGGTATATTTTCTAAACCGGGGAATAAAAAAAGTAACCCATAAAAACCAAGTTTTTACTATACTCCCTTTTTTGTAAAATATCACAATAATTAAAGACGAATTAAAACATATAACATAACACTAAACTTACAAAAATTTAATATATTTCTAAAATGTCAAGATTTTGATAGATTCAATTATCATCAATATCGTACCTTATGAATTTCCAGCGTCAAATGATTTAGTCAGAATCAGATTTGAGTAATGTAGAATTCTTCAAAACTAAGCAGATATCTAAAAGAAATAAATTATTATTTGATTTTTTCCCAAAAAACTCAATTATGCTGTCATCAGTGAACCAGTTGTTTTGTAAATTTTCGAAATTCGTAGTGATGTACCTATTATAATTCAAATTTAGAAAAGAATCCGCGACGTTATCGGTGCGCCGCGGCGTTGCTAATCAAACTTTTCTAATGATTCCAATTTGAAAAAACCAATAAAATTCGATAGATCTTCTTGATTGTCGCCACGAGTCTGCTTGCCAAGTTTCAGCTCGATTGGATCACGGGAAAAGGGTCAAAAATCGATCCAAAGTTTTTGTTGACGGCAAGCCGGCAAACAAGCAGACGCCACGAGTTAATATAAAGGGAGTAATAAATATCCGTATTTTCTGTCATTTTAATACAAAAATATTGTAGATATGGAAAATTAGTAGCTATTGACCATAGAGTCAATAGGATATTTATTTTCAAGTTATCTTCATTCTCAATACTTCCTGTTCTTTTTCAGTGTTCACGAATATTTTATCTGGAGACCACGTAGCCTATCATGGTAAGGTTATTACCTGCACCGCAGAAACCCTGAGGCAGACCGTTTTTGTGTCAGTGTGAACAATAATCAGCTGACTTGGAGTATTTGGCAATTGGCAGGTCATTTTTTTCAATTCAATTAATTTATTTATTAGATAATTTGTACATTACAAACTCAAATTTAATGCATACATATTATGAAGATATATTCATCTAAATATATATTAAAATAAGAACATGTAATTAATTAAAAATAATTTATACAATCTGGTCAAAGGTGTAGGAGAATCCTGCTTCGGAAAACCCCTTCAGACACATGGAATATATCAACATCCTAAGCAATTTTGTTCACCATAGCTGTAGCTCTTCCAACAGGCATAACAATCGGCAGATTGGTCCTGTATATTGGAATGTGAAACAATATATGATGTCTAAGGTAATTATCAGGAACATACAAACCAATTTTCTGCGCAAAAATCAATAGAAATGTGTAATCAAATGCACATTCCTTCTAGTCTCTAGACTATTGTAGCCAAGCATACCCTGGAGAAACTCGGTTGGGTAAAGCCAAGGATATTGCCCGTACTCTCTCATGTACAGATATTTATCTCAGAAACTTTTTTTGGACTTTCTCCACCATAAGAGAGTACTTACTCACTTTTCTTACTACTTTTTACAGACAATGAATAGACAGGTGCGTACTAAGAGTTCTACCGTGGGAATCATGCAACAGACCGATCTCAGAAAAGGGCCGATGATATTATCCCCGTCGCGGGTAGTGTGTGGATAAGAAAAGCTCAAAGAAGAGAAAATTGGAGAGCATTAGAAAGGGCCTACATAAAGCAATAGGGAGATGGCTGAGGAAGAAGAAGAATAAGATAAATATACTATATTTAGATCCTTTAAGGTGTTGGACATACGGCAGCTGTATACCAGATATATCTTAATTATTTTTTTTAAGATCCTATCTACACATGCACGTTCAGAGGCCAGGGATACAAGGAGCAAGATAAGTGGAAACTTCACGGTGCCGAGAATGAACACAAAGTTTGGACAGAGATTTTTCTTATTTTATGCTCCAAGAATTTACAATAACCTGCCATTAGATGTAAAGGGTCTTAAGGTGTTAAAAAAATTCAAGGAATTCAATGAAAATGCAGGAAATAACAAGGTGGCTCTTTGTTGTGGGTAGGACAAAAAATGAGAGCAATGTGTCATCCATATTAATATAGCCATATCAATACAGTCCATATTAATATAGTCACAAAAACGTTTTGTAATGGAGTTCAAGCTGTCACATAATATGACATATTGCTTTTGTTTTGTAGTCTGCCTACATTTGGTAACCGCATTGTTGGCTTCTGTTTGAATAATTTTACTCCTTATATACAATGTTTAAAAATATAATCTCTAATATATAGTTTTTTGTTTGTGTTTTATTTCTTACGTTCAATATATAAATTTTATTTCTAATATGTAGTCTTGCTAATGTCTAAACTTAAAAAATACTGTACAGGTAGTTGCTTCAAAACAGACATTGTCTAGTGAAGCAACTACCTTTATTTATATGCATAAATTTAAACGAAATAAATAATAAATAATAATAATACTCGTGGTTGTTCGTATTCAGGAAAATTTTAAGGCGTTTGATATACACATTATCTAGAAAAACAATCATACTACAGAAATAATCAACAAACTAATTGCACGTAATGCCGTGATGTCGAAATGTTATCCAACAAAGCGCAACACGTTTGAATCATTTCATACTCCTTCAAATAACTAGCTGCCATAATTGGTTGCGTGATTTAAATTTGTTCTTCCCTTTCATTTTAACATGAGAAATGTTGATTATTACATCGATTATCATTAATTTATTTATCGTTGGATGATTTGACAATTATTTCGTTATGAAATATATTTTGTTAAAATAAAACACAAATCACTTTGTTTTCACCACTTTATAAGATTAACGAATCTACATTTTTCGAGAACAATGTTCCCTACTTCAGGATTATTGTGTAATAAAATTTTTAAAAAGTTAGACCAAGCAAATGTGTTACCGTGAAGGGTTGGGTGAGGGGGTAGGTGACGGGTGGGGGGGGGTTCGAGGTGTTAATTATTATGGATCATCTGGATAATTAACACCTCGAACCCCCTCCCCCCTTCCCTCACTGAACCCCTCACCCGATCACATTTGCTTGGTTTAACATTTTAAAATTTTTAGTACACAATAATCCTGAAGGAGGGAACATTGTTCTCGAAACATGTAGATTGTTTAATCTAATAAAGTGGTGAAAACAAAGTGATTTGTGTTATAATTTAATAATAATGTCACCACAAAGTTCAAGCCTTCATACAGAAGAAAAAATATTCTTCGAACAGTTAATATATTTTGTTATTTAAAATATAAATGTGTTTTACAAGAATTAAAGGACATCGCCGTAACCTACAAAATAACAACTTCTCAGAATTCATACAAATCTCGTGTGAGTAAAAATATTTGAAAATTAAAATGCTAACTAATGTTTCAAAATCACAGCCGCTGGATAATTCAGACACGTGAACGGGATTAATCTCGGCTATCTGATTTTCAGGTAATAGTTAATTATTAGTGTAAGTTAGGTCACATAAAACTCATTATTGTGACGGATTTTGGTATGGAGTAAGGTTTAATTATAATACTTAATTGAATAACTTAATTGGTGAAATAATTAAATGTTGGATAGTTTAATCTCGTAAATAAATAATTAAAATATAGAGGTATCATTATTAGTTACGAAAGCTGTGTATAACAACTTGCTAATGAGAAAAAAAACAACAGATGTCTCTAGCAGAGACCATAGTAATATATGAAAGGTTCTTGATTCAAATAAATATACATTGGTATATATATATATATATAATACGAAATAAATAAATGAAAATAAAGAGAAACACACAAATATCAAATAATAAAACTGAAAAATTAAATGCTGGAACCTGGATTCGAACCACGGACCTCTGTGTTTCGCGCACAGCGTGTTACCAATTTCACTATCCCAGCGACTTAACAAGTCGTCAATATTTGATAGTTATATGATTCTCTTTTGAATTATTAATTCACTTATTTATATTATTCCATTTTTTCGTTTGATATTCTCGTAAATAGTCGATTACTTCCCGAATAAAAAGCCAGCTCATACAGGCTGTAAGCCCTGGGCCATCGTATAAGAGACTTCCGTCAACGATTATCATACATAAATCAGCTTCGTCTCTATGAGACTTCTATAATTTATCCTTGATTATAAATAAATAAATTTAAAAAAGTAAAACATGCAAAATATCTATGAACTTTTATTAATCACTTTCGATTACAATAAGATACAATTTTGTATTCGAAACCCTCCAACGTACAACTCTCTGATATAATATTTTCTGTGGAAATGTGAATGTAAGGTATTTTCGAAAGTACGACGCACCAGCATAAAACGTATTCGCCGTTTGTAGATTTTGTGGTTTTGTTGGAAATTTTATTTTACTCTCATGCGCACAGTAAAACAACTTATTTTATGAATGTATTTATTTTAATTACCGCAGATGTATTATTCCACCGTATTTATGCACTGTGCGGTCAGTTGTGTGGAATTCACGCGGTATACGGGTTTCTAGAGTGAATGACCCCATCACTTGCCCGAAACTTTTCTGCGAGATGCAACTCTCTAGTCAATTTCGCTAAGCTTAGCATTGCGTTGTTATCATTTTTGGGATAAAATTTTAAAGTAAAATTGAACAAAATTTTCTTTTAAATTTTTGCTGAATTTCTCGTTGAAATAATCATTTTTTGAGAGAATATAATTGTATAATGATTAATATAACTAATATATAAGGAATAAAAAGAGTAAAATTTTTAGTGATGCATGAAAAAAAAATTCTCACCCAAGAATGTATTACTTTTTTGTATTTTTTCATTTTTTTTTAAGAACGTGTCTTCAGACACAAATTATAAGCAACATAAATATTAAACATAATGCACAATAATAATAATAATACACAGTAAAGCTCCGTAAAAATTCATACTTTGGTCATATAATGAGAGGCGAAAAGTACTCCATCCTTCAGCTCGTCATGAAGGGGAAGATTGAGGGTCGCAGAGGGGTCGGAAGGAGGCGGCATTCCTGGCTTGGAAACATCCGAGAGTGGACCGGGATAAGAAGCGTGGAAGAGTTCTGTTCTGCACTGCCCTGGACAGGGAAACTTTCTCCCAGATGAACGCCGACGTAAAGGGGACCCGATAGGGCACATGAAGAAGAAGAAGAATGTTTAATAAGTATTACTTAATGTTGAAATAATACGTAGTTAGACGTGGTATTTCGTCTAGCGAAAAGATATTAATTTTTTTTTAATACATTTTCCAATAAAATTTAAAAATATTAGACCTGCATTTTATACAAATTATAATGTAGGGAAACTACTCATAAATGCAAAAGATAAAGATAATATAATTAATAATTCAGGTGTTTATAAACTGTCGTGTAAAGATTGTACAGCGTTTTATATTGGAAAAACTGGTTGAAATTTCAATGTAAGAGTTAAAGAACATTTAAGATGTCTGAATAATCATGGTTTTTCTGAATTTTCTAATCATTTATTAGAAAATGATCACGGTTTTGATAAAAAATTAGGACTTTCTATTTTACACATAAATATTTTTGGTCTGAAATTGAATAATTTAGAATCATTATAAATTAGTAAAGCATGTAATATTAAACAAAATATTGTTAATAATCATTTAAATTTAACTACTAGCCCAATTCTAAAAAAATTCCAATATTTGCGAGTAATCAAGAACTTCAGCAATAATATTTAAAAATAAATTTGATATTTTGACATACATATATAATACCCTGACGATGGAAAGGTATTTCCGAAACATGTAGGTGAAATACTAATATAAAAGTAGATATACAAATAAAATAATCAATATTTTTAAAAGATATTCACGTATAATCGAGCGTAATGCTTCCAAACCAATAAGAAAGAAGCGACCAGATGCTTCTAGATTTTTTTATAACGATTTTAGAATAATCTAGAAAATCTTCGAATTGCCCTGGTATACTTCCGCCGCTGGAGGTGGGAAGCGCTAGGGTTGAAAGCAGCGTACTTTTAAATATCAAGTTACGAGTTAAAACGGACAATACCCTGACGATGGAAAGGTTTTTCCGAAACATGTAGGTGTAATTAATAAAAAATATTAGTAGATACATACAATCAATATTTAAAAATGTTAATCTACAATTTTACTGAATCAATTGAAAAAAAAACCTGTATTGTTTATTTATAAGTTTGTCATTGATATTGATTTCACCGTTTTCTTTTGTACTGCAAAAATTTGTTTCATATATACAAACATCCGTATTGTAAATATTAATGCCAACTATGAAAATAATACCGCTTACCTAACTAATTATATTTATTTTACTCTTTTATTGACCGCTTTTTATGAAACCCTTAAATTTACGTTTTCTTTATGACCATTTTATAAAATTGGGCATCGGTACGTTTTGAGAAACTCGTGAGAAAAGTTTTCATAACCTTTATCCACGGTCAACCATTTCCCGAAAGTGGTTGACCTTCGCTCTAACTACCCGTTTTAATTCCAAATTTATTTTTAACTCTTCTGGAATATTTAAATAACTTTTGGGTTGTGTATCGGCATAACAGCCCACTCGTCAAACACATAACCTTTTCACCAAACAACAAACACTATCAGGCCAACATTTTGATCTGTTCATTTTTCGAAGGGTCAAATATTTCGAAATATTAGAGGTTATATGCGAAGGGGTAGTTGCTGTGCTCTAAAATAAAAGTTTTTCGTGACAACTCTGCGCTCGTGGAGCTAATTGCTATGCAAATCGAGGTTCGTCGCTGTAACGAGGCAGGAATAAATTAACGAGCTAACCATTACACTCGCTCGGGTTACTCTGTACTCCCTGTAAAAGGTTAACGTGAAGATGAGATTCCGAATTAATGATCTTTATGTTAAGCAGTAGTTTCCTTCTTAACTTAACTAAAGAACATTGTGATCATGTTTCAGCTCTTGCTGGTTCGTTATTTTAAAAGGCTGCTGAAATCGTGCGACAGGGTGGTTGGAACTGAAGAAAAAAATAATAAAAATAATGAATTATTTAAGAAGTTTAGGTTTTCACAGTCACACGGAATTGTATTTGTTTTTGTATTTCTTTTATGCAATAAAGACGTATCTAATGGTGTCGGTCTGTGAATGGTTTTGTTTTTGCGGCCGTGCCGCCTCGCACCGGTTTATGATCCATGCGGGGCAGCACGGTCTTGCATTGTAGCTAAAAAAAATTCAACCTGGAGACGAATGAGAAGGAACGATATGGGAGCTTTTGCTCATATAACGGTCCTGGGTAAGCGGCGGGTACCATTCACATTCACAGTCACACGGAATCTTCTGGTTTGTGTCTTCTGGGGTATTATGCCGTCTTTTTACGACCCATCCATAATATCCTAGAAGACACAAACCAGAAAAAAAAATTATTCTCAGACGGTTCGTCAAACGACCTTATGCATGACGGTGACATCTGTTGGTTTATGTAATTTTTAAAGAAAATTAAGTGTTTTGAGGTTATGATTGATTAAAAAAATTAATGTAAATAAGTGTGTATTAATAATTTCAAAAATAATATTTCAGTATATTAAAAGGCACGGGGCGCATTTTCTCACACCTCATCGATCGCCTTCATCTTTCTTTTTTATTTAAAACTTTTATTATATTTTTTACTTATTTATTAAAACTATAAAGATGCATACATGTTATCGCTCCTCCAAACCTCTCTAAAAATAGACTAACTTTTGTGTTTGGAGAGGGGTGATTCTTTTTTTGACACCCTTATATGTACTATGACCGCTCATAGTACTGTGGCTATTAAAAATATATGTTTTTTTTTCCTTATTAGTCATTAATTTAAAACTTGTTTTTACTATTTTTTATGAATGTAGTATATTTATTACTATATAATCGCAATGTCATTTCCCAGAATTCTTAATGGTTTTTGATAGTTGTACAAAATTTAAATCTAATCAAATTTCATTTCATGGGCAACAACTTTAACTCTTAAAAGACTGTGCTAAAAAAAAACTTTGGGGACGGTGGAATAACACAGCGTTACCTGATTAAAAATCGGCATAGTTTTTAATATGTGATAAAACATACATATATACAATACAGATAAGACTTTTTAAAGGTCCCTTTATATAATTATGTAAGGTAAATATACATATTTGCATTATTTTAGTAAATTATTATAAAATCATGGCAAATCGAATTTGCGTGCGCTCCCGCCGACGTTTCAATAGCAACTGAATACAACGACGCGGTCGCCTGCTCACTTCAGTCGCATGCGCTCCGTCTTTGTCTAGCACGTGTTACCCGACTCTATCGTACTCTTTCTATATTGTTTTTTCTTTCGCCGAAACCCAAGTAACCGCCATCTCTGTCCTACATGAAATGTATGGTATTTTCGTGCTCTTTCTTGCTCGATTTAACTGCGATGCACAATATACTGCTCTCTCTTACACACTGGCTGAAAATACGAGAGTAATGAATAAATATTTTTAAATTAAAAAATCCGTACATTCCTAACAGTTTAATTTAGAAATTTTGGTGTGAAAATGTCTATTCGATGATTACAAAAATGTGACGTTTTAGTTTTCGTAAATAAGGTAGATATTTCATATTTTGTATGACAGGTAGACCTGCGTTATATCACCGACACACAGGAGTTAAAGACATCCTTGATGTCTTGAAGCATTTTCTCTTGAGCCGAAGACTACAAAAATCTTACATGTGTTAGTCATTTTACATTTATACTTTGTCCATACGAGTTTCAGTTCATGTTTTTTGAATATCTTTTAAAAATGGGATAAATTAATTTGAAGACGATCAATGAAGATTGAATTTGTATACCACGTAAACAAAGGTCAAATAGGTCATCAATCTGGACCCCTTTAACCCTGCTTTGGCCAGGCATCTACATAATTATTGATAACTTGACATCGGTGAAGTTGACTTAAGGCTTCGTTAGTACTTAATTGTCATAGAAATCCCAGATTCAATGCCTCCTTCGACCAGTATTAATTTAAAATCCCATTCGAATCCCAATAAATAAATGTTGGTAAGTATTCAATTAGGTAGAGTGTGTTGGGACATGCTTGGGAATATTTAATGAATTATCATAATTGCTGAGTAAACAGGTCATACAAAATTTGGGTGAAAGCCTAAGGCCCGAACGGACGCGTAGCTATTATTTGAATTCTTAATCTTTCTTTATGAAAATCCGTGTTCCCCCGTCTAAGGGTAGATTTAGTCCACTGGTTTATTTGTCTGCTGTATTAAAATAATGAGTGTTGTAGATTTGCATTTATACCATTTATATATCCATATTTCAAAATAAAATTAATTTTAAACCTTTCGTTTCGTCCTGAGCTTTTGTAAGTGGGACTATAAATAAGCACGCTGTCTAGAATAATTAATCTTCAGATTCAATTAATTTGAAAACACACCCAAATATTTTGGAAATACACAGTAAACATCCCCTTAAATCCAAAAAAGGGCAGATTTTATATCTGTATTATTTAGTATTTAATAGTTATTACAAGTTAATTAAAGTACAGTTTCATTAGCACTACAAACATCTGCATTTTTGAGATCCTTCTTCTGTTTAAAAAATCACATACAATTAAGTGGTATAAAGGTCTTGGTAGCAGTATCCAAAAAAAAAAAAAAATGTTTTGAAAGCAGTCATCGAGGATTACTAACTAAAAATGCACTGAACTTTACATTTTTTAGTAAATACAGCGCTACCGTTCCAAACTGTTTCTAAATCACCATTATAAGTAAAGACAAGCAATATTAAAAACTGTAAAAAGCAAAGGAAGCAATATCCTCTACAACCAATCAATCACCAAAGATGTGTCACGTGACAACATTCACACTAACGGCTTCTTCACACTAAAGTGAGAGTAGATGTCGATTTTAGATTGAAACATCATAGCACAGAGTTCAATATTCAATCGTGAGAAGCTTGTTGATGTAGTTGTTAAGACTCTCGTCTAGTGATCCAGTGTTCAGTGGTTCAAGTCCAATCCAAGACACCAACAATTTAGTCATTTTACATAGCACAAGCTTAATTTGAAGATAGTAGGAGAATTTATGCGACGTATTTCGTGTAGTCTCAACATTTATTTTTTTATTTTGAAATTGGCAATGTAGTCTGGCTAGACATCAATACCTCATTTTAAATTGTTTAGGACACTAGACGGTTAAATTTTTTCCATGCAAGTACATGGAATATCTTATATTTCAAATATTATTTATAACTTTCTCAATTAATTCAGCACCATTGTAGATTGACATTTTAAAAATATTGATTGTATTACTTCTATGTATCTACTACTAAATTAATAATAAAGCGTGAATTAATAATTACTAACTAATTGATCAATCAAATAATATTAGTAGATTCATAAAAATAATACAATCGATATTATTATAAACCCATATAATGTGTTTATAAATAATATTGTCGCTAGATAGAATTTCCTTAAGTTCGCGTTGATCCTTGAGTGGTCTTTGAGGTTGGGGCGATTTGTGTTAGACATCGGATGCTGTTGGTTTTTCAGATCTAGACGACCATCCTGTATACTCTGCTATATTTTCTTTCTGGCTATTTCTAGAAAAGCCTCTTCCATATTTTCACCGCAAAAGTAAAAATACATTTCACAAATCCATCTGCTTCAGATCACTTTGTATATAAATTGAGAGACTAAAGATGAAATTTTAACCATTTTTAGCATATTTAATTTCATTTATCACTTTATTTTTAAAGTTTGTTCATTGGCTATACAAAAATACATTTTAAATAAAATGTTTCAGATTATGGGAATAATGTTGGGTCCATAAAATGTGAATTAAAGCAAAAACTGAACCATCTGTTAATGCACTCACCTATCAAACTAGACCAATGGACCATGTGCAATTAAAATAAAAATATTTTATTATTGGCGGATGCAGATATTGAAACGTCTGCCTGCGCATATCAGTAAGCCAATTGCTTAGGCGGTTGTAAGCCGAGCTGTAAAAAATTATATATTTATTTTCGGACATGCAAATTTACAAGAGAAACATTATTTTTGATAAAATATTATCGTTTTCAATGATAAAATAAATTTAGAAACACTGCATAAAATTCCTTCACACAAACAAAATAAGCAATAAATAATACTTTTTCATAAGCATTATAAAAATATAAGCAGCAAGAACAGCAACGTGAACTATTTGATAGCTAACAAAAAAATATCCATATTTAAAAGGTTAATATTTATTTATACACGTATGTAAAAGGAAAACTGAAAATTGTTTTTAAAATCTTACTTCCAATAAAATTTAGGTTTCATAGATTCCAGAGAAATTTTCTTGAGTAGAAATAGGATTTTGTATTTATATCAGAAACACCATAGTGGGATATTGTTGCGATTGCGTTTAAGTCCCTCAAATACAGTCGGCTAGTGGCCTATTCATGTAGGATGGAGTAGTTTAAAAAGGAGTGGAGAAATGTATTAGGGAAATTAATGTCGTTAATATGATATACAGTAGAGCGTCGATTATCCGAACGTCGATCAACCCAACGACCGCTTATCCGAACTTCTATGCCCGCCCGACCTGCGCTACAGTGCTCGTGCACTAGTCGCGACTTGTTAATTATACTCGTACGTCACTTCCAAGTAGCCGCTAGTCGATGAACTAAATTTAAACTGAACTAATGCTACTGGCAGTCACCGATTACCCATGCTTGTAATTGGTAAAAGCAAGAAACCATGTTGTTTCAAACTCGATTATATGTCTGCGATGCCTATCGTTTACGCTTCGCAAAAGAGTGCTTGGATGGATAGTACAACTTTCATGGAATGGTCCACAGAAACTTTTATACCCTCTGTAAAAGCCCATCAATTAAAAAATGATAAAAGAGAGAAAACATTATTGCTTCTTGATAACGCCCAAACTCATCCATCATGTGACGTCTAAAATGAAAAAGACGAGTTTATAAAAGTCACGTTTCTTCAACGTGACGTTCTAACGTGACATTATTATAGCCTATGGACCAAGGCGTTATTGAGACTTTCAAACGGTATTACAGAAAATAATTGTTACGTAAGTTACTTTAGGAAAAGAAGAGGAAGGAGAAGAAAGATTGATAATAAATCATAAGGAAATTGATTTTAAAGACGCGTCCTACATAATCAGAGCAGCATGGGACAGTGTAAAAGAGCAGAACTTGAAAAAAAGCGTGAAATAAAGTTTTGTGTTTAGTGGAAAATCCTCAAAGTTTATGTGTAAATGAGAAACAGGAAGATATATCTGACATGATAGATATGCTAAAAAAGCGAATTTGATGAAGAAGAGGTTAAAAAGTTAATGTATATCGACGATGAAGATCCGGGTACCAAATTATGCAGGATAGCGAAATTTTAGACCTCATGACTAATAAGGCTGACGCCACCGCTAGTACCTCATCAACTATAAGTTCAGAATGAAGATGAAAACATAATTGGTGCTTCTGAAGCGTTTACTTGCGTTGGTTTGAAACACAAGCTGAAAGCGACCAGTATCAAATATCTGTCTTTAAAAGAGTAGGTGACCTAGCCGCTCGTAAGCGGGTAGGCTTGCTTCGGCAGACGAAGATTGAAGATTTTTTTAAGCGTTAATTGTACCTAGTATGTACATATATATTTTATTACAAGATTGTCTGCACTTTTTTTTGTTTAATTCCTATTTGTCTTTAAAGATATAAATGTAAATATGGTTTTCCTTCACCTGTACGTAAATATGTATGGCTGAATCAATACAGTTCGATTATCCGAAAATACCGGTTTTCCGAACACCCACGTCCCCCAATTAGTTCGGATAATCGACGCTCTACTATATGTTTCTGAATCCGAATCAAATCTTTTTGAATTTTTATGGTTTCTATATTGATCATAGTTATTATTATTTCATTGTGGCATAAAAAAGAGATTTTTTTTAGTTGCATAATTTTTAACGCTGCAACTGGCCACTAGGTTCAATTGCGTAGTAGCGAAACACATCAAAAGATACCCAGGCTCGATAAAATTCCATAAATGTATTGTAACCTCACCGGGAATCGAACTCAGAGTCCCCTATGTAAGAACCAAGTGACGTGCCCTTGCTAATTTGCATATTAATATTTTTCGCAGTTTTGACACGTTTCATTTAATAAAAAGGACTTGGTTTTGTTTGGAGTATTGTGTTTAATATTTACAATTAACATTTTGCAATACAATCGTTGGTCAATATTCATTGTCATGTCAATCATCCATAAATATTTCCACGTTAACCGATAAAACCATATATTTCAAAATATATATTTTTTTGTGATTACTTAATTATTCCTCACAGAATTTACGAAAGTGCTCTGGCACTAAAACTTAATATTAATGAAATGGCTACCTGTCTGTCCTTGTTAGATTCAAGAGTATAATTGTCCTAATAAGTTCGGCATAGATCAGCTAACTGTGTCAGTGGGCAGAGTGAAATTATTTACATTAATTAATATTGAAGAGTTCTGCAAATTTGTATGGAAGAAAGTCAACTCCGTATTTTCATTCCATTTTGAAGAAACGACAATATTTCGTATTTTAACTTCGTTAAATGTTTAAATATTTTCATATTACGCTGGTAATAAGTAATGTTAAATATGAAGAGTTTTTCGTACAGTAATGGTTAAAAGAATTTTTTTTAAAAACTTAATTTTCATATAAAGTATAATTAAATACAATAGAAAAATAAATCACTTTGACGCGATAGTCCCATATTTTTACGATAAGTTATCAAATAAAAATTCTACAAGTAGCATGACGTTTATAGTTAAAAGATAGTAGAATCATCGGTTGGTATCGTACCTAAATAATCTAGTAGGAATAAACAAAATACAATATACAAATTATTAAAATTTAACTCAATTACGACTACAGCTATTAATTAACTTGATGTCTATGAATTTTGATTGATAACAAGTTTTCAACAAGTGTGATATTGATAGAAGATTTTCCAGCAATAAAATTATTTAGATGGTTATAATAGGTACTTTTGGATATGCCACTTGTTGATGTTTGTTTGTTTTATCCTACACAAGTAACTATATAAATATGCATAGTTTTTGAAAAAAAAAGCACTTTGCTAAGTCATTTCAATTTCATTGGCATTTACTAAGTAAAAAATTTCAATTCCCTCCTTGGTAAAGAAATCATTAAATTCTCTCCCATTATTTATATTTTAATAAAAAACAGTACATCGATACATTAACAGTTATTTTTTCATTCCAGATGGCGCTTTGGAACCCGTTTTCTGAATAATTCTACCGATAGAGATGAAAAAATGGATTTTACCAAAGTGTTAACATAACAAAGTGAAAACTAAAAAACATATCCAGACGTTTTAAATTATTTCGAATAAAACAGTCTGAAAATGGAGAAAATCAAACGAGTTAGATTCTCATTAAAAAGAACTTTAAAAAAATCTACATTAAGGTTTAGTGTTTTCTATTTTTTTGTATTTGTAAGTAATATCGATTATTCTAATTGTTATTCAAATGTCAGAAGAAGCGGAAGTTCGTCAGCCGTCGATGAATTAAAAAGAGTGTCAATAGAATCGAAAGGTTTTCCAAATATATCACCAATGCTGAGACCCGCAAACACAAAAACGTCTGACCAACCAACTCAAAGTTATAACATAGACATTGAGCATACACAAATAAATCCGACAAAAACGAAAGAAGCTCCGATTTTGAACAATGATTTTGAAAAAATCGAGGAAAAACACTTGGAAAGTGAACAATTTAAACCGATTCCGGTAGAACACAAACAGCAAAATAAATCAGAATTACACAAAATTTCAGTCATCGATCAGCATCAACAGACCACCAAAGCTGTGGACGTAGACAAACCGTCAGCAGTTCCGAATCAAAGAGATGAATTAACCGACCTGGAAAGGGAACTTCTCGGATATGTGGATGAAACGATGTCGAAGGATACGTACGAGCTTTTTGAAGGCATCAAAATTGAACCAGTCAGCTCTCTGCGAGGAAGAGACCTCAACACGTCTGGTAACGGAGCGCCTAGATCGCTGGAAAATGTCGGACCCTCTGAAGGGGAAGTCGACGATTTTCACGACCGAGTGATGAATAAATTCATAGCTTATGCCAAGAGTCATGTGCTGAGTGTAAACTTACCACAGACCGCGAGATTCTTCGGTTTTAAATGTAAGTATTTACGATTTCAAAACTCTTGTAACCATATTTAACTGTAATTTCGGATATTTTATACGCACCGTACGTATTACCGAGAAGCGAATCTCGACGTTTCGTTGGATACTTATCCAACGTCATCAGGAGGACGACCTTTACCCGCGGAGGTGAAGGTCAGACGTCGGCGGATTTTACTGCGACTTCTCTCAAGGGTTGAATCAGTGTCGTTAGAACAGGGCGCCAAATACTTGATAGTTTGTAACTGTCATCTCTATCTAACTATCAAGTATTTGGCGCCCTGTTCTAACGACACTGATTCAACCCTCGAGAAGAGTCGCAGTAAAATCCGCCGACGTAACTAGTACATATTGCACACTGGCGACCTCTATTGTAGAAGAAGAGAACACTCCACAACAAAGTGCATACAATTTACGCCCTAGAAAGCAGCACCTAATCAGTCCGACCTCCACCTCCGCGGGTAAAGGTCGTCCTCCTGATGACGTTGGATAAGTATCCAACGAAACGTCGAGATTCGCTTCTCGGTAATACATACGGTGCGTATTAAATATCGGAAATTACGGTTAAATATGTCTAACGACCGTAATAACAACCTTAATTCTTGTAACCAACTAACAAACAATGTTATCATAATTATTTTTCAAGCGCAAAGTGCTCATTTAAGATTTTCAACTCACAAGTTGATTAAAAAGCCCTTTGAAGTGTTTCGTTTCAACTATGTATAATAAAAAAATAATTATAATCATCCTTAGACCGTTTCGTTCGAAAATTTTTCATTTTAATTTCCAAAAACCTGAATTGTGCATATTTAGGTTTTAAATAAAAAAAATCGAATCGTAAATACCACTTTTAGATATTCAACTACGATAAAACATTTGAGTGTCTTAGATTTTAAAATTAATAAATTTATATTAAGAACAATATAAGATTTCTTCTGTAAAATTATTTCTATCAGCAAAAGGAACAACCAAATGAGTCAATTAAATCGAGTTGAGTTTGCAGATTTTTCTTTATAACTAGCAAGGAAAAATTAGATGAGTCACAAAATAAAATTAAATGCGACTGTTTTTTAATTTTAAAGAAGAACAAGTGATTAATTATTTTAAAAATTTGGCAAGAAACAATGTTAACAAACTTTGTTCAACGTTATTGTGTAAAAACAAAACTTCTGGTCTAAAAATCAGCTAAAAAACTAACCCACAAAGACCAAGTTTTTATTATACTCCCTTTCTCATTTGTATTGTTTCCAATTTGATATTTTATCAACATATTCCTCTTGCTTTAAGTTCATGTGGAAAATCTATTCCATGTATATCATTGTCCTTAAAACTTATAGAATATTGAAAACGTAATAATTGTTATAGGGGGGCACGGCGTCGGCGAAACCGTCTGATCGGACCCGTGGCTCGAGTCAGACTAGTCGAACAGGTTTTGAGCCTTCTCCACGCGTCAGGCCCCTTTCTCATTTGTATGGTTTCCAATTTGAAAAAACCGTTAAAATTTTGAAAAATCCAAAATTACACTTTAATTCAATTTTTTTAACAAAATTTTTTTAAGTCATCTGCCTGCAAAGTTTCAGCTCGATTGGATCACGGGAAAAGGGTTAAAAATCGATCGAAAGTTTTTCGGCAGACAAACAGACTACGAGTTAAAAGAAAGGGAGTAAAAATAACAAACCTTTTAAAAGATATTTTGTAAACAAACAAAATTCCCAAATTTTGTTTACTCTCCTTAAAACCTGTATTTTTTACTCATTTAGTTGTTCCTTTTGCCCACAGGTTTTTAATAATTAGTGTATTAATAAATGGTATTTTTTTTTAAAAAAATCGTTAAGTGCGCAGTACGGTTTTTGCTAGTAATTTAAACATTTTATTTTGAATGCACAATATTATGTGAAGCCATTCATATAATTTTACTGCGGATGAATTAATATGCCTCAGTGATGCAAATAATCAATAGTTTAAAAAATATTTGATCTTTTGTTTCTCCGAAAACATTTCATTTTAAATAATACGCTTCATAAAATGTTTTCGTATAAAGTGCATGTAATATACTAACAATCAATCCATTGAATTTTCTCTTGAATTATATATTTTATTAACATCAAACGAATTTCTACAAAGAATATTTGCACAATTAAACATAATAATTTCGTTGTCCGTCCGTCTGTCGGTCTATCTGTCCTCGTAATTTTGTTTGAATTCACGGCTAGAAAAACCAAATCAGGAGATGGGGATTGAACCCCAGGCCAGCAAACCCGAAAGTGGCAACGATAGCGATGTCGCTATCGTCGAGCCTGCATTAGCCGTCAAAAATATAGAATAAATAGGACTTAGCAAAGACGCAAACCATGTCACGTTCTGCCCAGCACAATCGCCAGTGTTTAAAATAGCACCTTTTTTAACTGCTGGCAGAGTAAATATGTTTAAAAATATGTTTAAATATTTTGATAAAAGTCGTTATTACTATTTCATGGGTGTCGGCTATAAATAAGTAAATATTTATTCTTTAGGAGCCGGCATGTAAAAGTACTATCATTTTTGACGGGTTACAGCTAGTATATATTATAATTTTGGATATTGACATAATTACATACAAGATTCAAAGCGTATAGTGAATATTGCTATTTTATAACATTTCATGTCATTCATTACACAAAAATTTTACATCTTTATATGTGATTTCCGGTGGTGAAAGTGATAGTAAAAAATATTTCTTATTAGATCAACCCTATATAAATCCATCTTTTTTATATCGTTCGATTTATCCAAACAGTAATGTATTGAAACGATTGATATATTTATTTAGTAAAAATATAGATTGTATTATTTGTATAAATCTACTTATATTATTTAATTAATTACCCTAAATGTTTCTGAAATACCTTTCAATCGTCAGGGTGTATTATATATGTCAAAATATCAGAATAAATAATGTCTTTTGTTTTTCTAAATTATTAGAAAATTTATTTTTAAAATATTATTGCTGAAGTTCTTGATTACTCGCAATTATTGGAAATTTTTTTAGAATTGGACTAGTAGTTAAATTTAATTGATTATTAATAATATTTTGTTTACTATGACATGCTTAACTAATCTAATGATTCTTAACTATTCAATTTCAGACCAAAATTATTTATGTGAAAAATAGAATGTCCTAAATTTTTATGAAAACCGTGATCATTTTCTAATAAATGATTTGAAAATTCAGAAAAAATTAAAAAAAAAAAAAAAAAAGATTATTTAGACATCTCAAATGCTCTTTTACTCTTACCTTGAAATTCCGACCGAATTCATTGTTGGAAAGGTATTTCCGAAATATGTAAGTGCAATTAATCAAATAATATAAGTTGATTTATACAAATAATACAATAAATATTTTTTTAAATTTCAATCTACAATGTTGCTGAATCAATTAAAAACATATTTATTAAGTTTTTTAAATCTAAATTTGGGCTTCAAAAGCATCAACTTTGTTACCTCTACGTGTGTTTAATAATATTTTTATATTTTCTTACAAAAAATAAAACACAAAGCTGTCGTTCTTCAGGAAAAATACAATAAAAAAAATAATTAATTACGGTTTAGTAAATATCTTATTATACCTCTCCAATAAAAGCTCTGAGAAATTAATGAAAACTGAATTTTAACTATTATTACGGAAAAAGCATTTCAATAATAATATTTGAAATGCATAGAAAATATTTTTAACTTTTACCATATCATATCCGTTCTGAAAGATATCAATTTTTATCTACGCAAAACTCAATTAGTTCTCTTTACACTTCAAATAAGAGAGGCAAATATTTTTAAAAGGTATTTTTTTTATTTTTTATTCGGAAATCAATTTATACGCAGTATGCAAGTCTCTAGTATATGAGTATTTTTTTAAAATAAAGATGCGAACACGGAATACTTGTCACATAAATATTCTTACTATTTTTAAACTAAGCTAAGCTTGTGCTATGAAAATAGGAATAACTTGCTGGTCTGGAGTGAGGTTGGAACTCGCGACCTTTGGATTACGAGGCGAGACTCCTAACCATAAGACCAACAAGCTACTCCTAATACTTATAAAGTAATTCCAATTATAATCATTTCATTGTCTGTCCATCCGTCTGTCTGTCGGTCTGTCGATCTGTCTGTCTGTAACGTCCGTAACTTCTTTATAGTTAAATTGTTTTTTTTCGAAAAAAAATTTTTTCGACAATTTTTTTAAATACTAGAGTAAATAATAGAAGCCTCAGATTAGACAACTTTGAAATACTAGAAATAAAAAAATGCCTGAACACTAAGCCAATACAATTAATAACTAGATAAATTTAACGAATAGCCCGTTAATTGATATATTCCCCATTTTGGCATCCACTTCTCAACTACCCCCACCATAGCTGTAATAGGTAATAGATAGTTAGTTTGCGTCCGTTTCGATGAAGATACAGTGGTGTCGAAACCAGTAGACGTAGAGTTACTAGTTAAATTTTTTTACTTAGTCCGTAATTTCGTTCGAATTCACGGCTTGGACCCCGGGCCACCAAACCCTGCGAACCAGCAAAGGCGGCTATGATAGCCATGTTGCTGCCGCCGAGCCTGCATTACGTGTCAAAAATACGGTACATATAGAATTTAGCAAAGACGTAAAAATTTCATGTTCCACCCAGCATACTCGTCAAAATTTTAAATATAAACTTTAACTGCCGGCAGGGGAAATATAAAAATGTGTTCAAATATTTTGATAAAATTCGTTATCACTATTTCATGGGTGTCGGTTATAAATAATTAAATACTTAATAATTTAAGAACCGGCATGTAAAATTCATTTTTCACAAGTTGCAGCTACTAATCAATTAAAACAAATATTTAATTACTTTAATAAATTAATTTGATCGAGGCTTGAGTGGTGTGCTAAGACAGAAGCATGGCATTGTATCCTCTCTGCTTTCATCGAGGGAATGGCGTGAGTGTTAGTCAGGTAAGAAGTGAGTTAATCATGTTGATTGAAAGGTGGACAAATAAGCATTGTAATGAAATGCTTGAAATAGAAAATAGATTCCTCAATTAGTGTAGTAGTTGTAAATATATGAGCGTGCGATTTTGCCTCGCTGTCAGATTCTAAAAAATTACCATTATCGCTCAATGATTTATAGCGCTTTTTACGAAACGAAATTTGCGTTTTATAATATACCTACCTGAGTGGTTCAGTGATCGATTGTCTCATCAGAGTTGGAGTACTATCCTCCAACGTTTCACCTGGTTCTTTTGGGGC
>JADDOH010013804.1:0-39809 GCA_016648135.1 Agrypnia vestita
TTGTGGTTGGGCATAATTTTTAATTGAAAAAATATATATTTGCTGACTTTGCTTTTATACTTATGCCCCACGCGTGTCACAGGTTAACATAACTGACCATCACTAATAGGAATAAATTATAATCATACAAAATTGTTATACACAAATCTTAATCCGGTGTATGAGAGAGTTGGAATACATTACATTAGAATACATTTATGTTATTTTATAATATTGGATGCTGCTGAAATTCAAAAACTTTACTGAATTTTCTGAAAATTCATAATTGGGTATTTCTATTTTTGTTGTTGTAAATAGATATAGACCTCTTTCCATTTAAGAAATATTATCGAATTAGTATGTGCAAGCCGTGCGTACAGGTACAGATACACATACCACTTAGTGGCATGCTCATAAATCAACCGGCGGTTGTATGGCTGGTGGCTTGCTCGTTACTAGCAATGTGCGTACACATATGCCACTAATAAGCAAGGCCTAGAGAAGGTCGATACTGCGCATGCTCACGTGCCACTAAATAAGCATGTGTATCTGAGGCTTACGACTCGCATTGTTTCGCTGTGTTGCATACCGGTATGAACACCAACACAACGAAACAATGTGCGTTGTACGCACGGCTTACACGTACTTATTCGATCGTCTTTCTTAAATGGAAAGAGGTCTACCTACAAAGCGATAATTAATGTACTCGTGGTGCGTTTCGGAGTAATTATTTTGCGTATTGATTGTTGCATTTTTTATGAAGATTTGATTGAGCCAATCGATGTCCACCCAAGCACGCGCGCGCGACGCTGTATTAATAAGTTGGCAATACTTGACAATAAAAAGGGGAGAGTAGCTCTCACCGAGGCTCCTATTCCTGCCCATCCTCACGAAATCCTCGGAGGAGAGGGCTATCCCGTGCATCAGCAGCACGGGCACGACGCGGGGCGGGCCGCGAGCCGCGCGCTGCACGCGGTGCACGCCGAGCACGTAGCCGTCCGGCGTGCGCGCCGTGTGCTCCTCCACCGTGTAGTCGGCTCCCTCACGGCCCACCAGCTGAGACTGGAAGTTGTGCATATTACGAGAGTTCTGTATAAACATACTAATTTTATGATATTTTTTTTTAATATGTTACTGTGCAAACTTTTTATATTATTTGTATACTAGCTGTAATAGGTCAAAAATGACGGAACATTGGTTCGCGTCTTTGCTAAACCCTAGTATATAGTTGTAGTATCTTTTTGGGGGTCCACGGAGAGGCGGCGGTAGCAGCATGCGTCAGGCGGCCGGTTCGGGTTGCTGGCCCGGGTTTCGAGCCTCGTCTCCACGAAGCGCTTATGATGAGACGGACACTGAACGGCATCTGTGAATGCTAAGCACAACTAACACCTAGACGTCCGTTCCGGATGACAGAGCGACGACACAGCGGCGTGCGCATCACGTTCGGCGTTTCACTTGTTCTTCAAGCTCCATCTACAATAGTTTGCAGCCACGCTTCAAGAACTCTGGCTTGTATTTAATTATTTTTATGGCGCGTGTAATATTGTAATGTGTTTCATTATTACTGTACCATTTACCATTACGGTACTGTGTAAATTATTCTGGATAAAACTGTAAGTACTTATTCTATTCACGTACATCTATATTTATTTATTTATTTATTTAACGCCCTTATGGGCTTTTACAAATATACAGAGTAATTTTTTTTAAATAACATAAGACAGTTAAAATAATAATACAGTTAAAAGTTACAATAATAATAGTTAAAAGGTAATAATAATAATAATAATAATAATAATAATAATAATAATAATAATAATACAGAAAAACATAAGACAGATAAAATAATAATACAGTTAAAGGTACAAATAATAATACTTAAGGGTAAAATAATAATACAGAAAAATTTATTGCCCATTTCGTTGAGATGTAAACAATTATATCAGCTTTGTCCTATACACAGTTATACTATCAGCAAAATACCTGCAATATTGCAATCCTTTTAGTCCTCACTGTAAGCCAAGATTAATCCATTATTATCTATATACGAAAGACGGTTTGAAATTATGTATAAGAGGCGAACTATACCTATCATAACATACCCCCAGGTTATTATTTGTAAGCCCTTGAAATTCGATAATGATCTTACAACAAGGGCATCGGCACCTTGATTGACCGCTCGACATAAGTGATATACATTTTCAACCATTTCAGGTTTTCTTCGCATTTCTTGAGGTCGCACACTTATTGCGAGCTGTTGCACCACGTGTGCGACCTCGCTTCGTGCAAAACTTGAATATTTAAAAATAAATAAATAAATGGTGCGTACGAAATTCAGTAGCGCTTCCTCGGGCACTGCGATGTACGTGTTGACCGGTTCTGTGAGGAACACCGCGGTGAGGAATAAAAGCAACGCTCGTTTCATCGCCGGAAAATCTGGAAATGCAAAATGAAAAAGTAACCCATAAAAACCAAGTTTTTATTATACTCCCTTTCTTTGTAAAATATAACAACAATTAAAGACGAATTAAAACATATAACATAACACTAAAATTACAGTAATTTAATATATTTCTAAAATGTCAGATGTTTTTGAGCTTTGATAAGACACTTCACGCTTTGAAGATTAAATTCTAAAAACATTTGTCAGTCAATTTAGATTTTCGACATTCGTACTGAAGTACCTATTATGCATACCGACGGGGTAATTCAAATTTATAAAATATTCCGCGACGTTGTCGGGCCGCCGTTGTTGTAATCAAACTTTTCAAATGATTCCAATTTGAAAAAACCAATAAAATTACTAAAAATCCGAAATTATACTATAATTATTAATTTTTTTAACGAAAATTTTATAGATATTCTTGATCGTCGCCACAAGTCTACTTGCCACGTTTCAGCTCGATTGGATCACGGGAAAAGGGTCAAAAATCGATCCAAAGTTTTTGTTGACGGCAAGCAAGCAGACGCCACAAGAAATTTTAGGAAATCAAAAATGTATATTTTGACGGGGGCACTACTTACCGTTGGACATCGTCGATTTTCAAGTGGGATATTTTTAATATCCAGACTTTCTAAATTTCTCTAATTATAAGTCAACGTGTATCCCAGGTGAGGCAGGTAATAATGTCTTCAGATCTTCATGCAGTGGGTCGGTTTTGTCACTGCGGTGACGATATTGAATTTTTGTCCGAAAGTTTCCAGTTAAATCAGCAGAAAATTACCCTGAAATTTTCGATACTATTAACAAATAAAAAGAAGACGATAACTTTATTAAAAAATAGTTCCTTATAATAATATAATATAATTGCGATAATTTTAACAAATTAGATTAAAAAAAAAATTGCCATGTAACCCCTAGTGTAATCATAATTTTTTTTGTATATTTCTAATTGATTCACCTTATTTGTAACGTATTTAGTTCATTCCACATTTTAAAATTTACGCATTCTCTGTTGGGTTATTTAGTTTTCCATAACTCTACTTCACTAGACTTTACTATATTAGCTTAGCTATAACCCCTCAAAAATGACGGTACTTTTACATGTCGGTTCCTAAGGAATATGTATTTACTTATTTAAAAAAAAATCGAAAAAAACATTTACTACAAAGTTACAGACGTTACAGGAAATTACGTGGACAGACAGACGGACGGACTGAAGGATGGACGGACGGACAGACAGACAATGAAATTATTATAATTGGGATAAGTAGGTACTGTAGGGGTGACTATCCCACCTATATATGTATTTCAAGATGCAAGTGCATTTCTACTGTCCACTTTGACACTTTTTTTTATTTATTTACAAAAGGGTTTCTAACAAAGCGTTTAATAGGAAATTGTAACGAATTTGTATTGGAGCTGTTGAATAATTAATGATCTTATAAAAATATTAAATTAACAATAATAGATGTTTTTTCAATAGTGAAGGCTTACAAAAATACGCAAATATTTTTCATTTAAATCGCACAGACGCTGCATTGCATCTAGAGAGGTCTAAAAATAATTAAAAAGTACAATTTTATACAATTTTTCAGTACACTTCTACAACTGTACCAGATCCATCAAGATAATACCTGTAATAAATAAAAAAATAACAATAACAACAAAATATTTTGAATCAAAAATTTGATTAAAATCAAATGTAAATAGATTGTTTTTTTACCCACTTACTTGAAACACAACATTTTCCTTAATTTAAAGAAATTCCCAATACAACGCTATGCACTAGATACACATGACGTCATTATTTCTCAAGTTTTTAATAACACCTGTCATTATTTTATTTAATCTAAATTACTTTCCACTGATTTACAAGACTACCTGCCTCATACAAGTACAAGTGATAAATGTACGCTAGTCGTAAAATCGATTTCTTGTTTAAGAGATTCCCAACCCTATGCGACGGTGATTTTGGTAACGAAATTTCACAACCGTACTCGTGTGTAAGCCCGCGCGCAGACGATGAATTTTTATTTACCTGCCGTATATATTTTTCATAGCACAGTCGTGAAAACGATTGTTTAATTATAGCCTAATTTGTATTGGCCCGATGCAAGTTATCGATGTCGCTCTCTCACTCACGGGCATTCGAATAGTTTTCTTTTCGCCCCCAATTGAGATACTTTAAAAATAATGATAAAGTAACCCATGAAAAGTTAGTTTTTATTATAAAACCTATGCTGGGTGTTTCATAGCTAGGGGCAAAAAAAATACAGGTGGATTCCTGCCTAGATAATGAGTCTAAAATATTCAAGCAACCTTGATCTAATGTCAATATTTTTTTTTTCAATGTTTCTGATTTTTTTTGTTTTCAATTTTTGCAAGGTTTTTTGTTATCATTTAATTCGACTTGTATTAAAGCGAATGAATTTTTCATTTTTATACAAGTTACTATAACGATAGTTCAACTTTTTGCAAAAAATAAGTCAGAAATATTTAAAAAAAAATTGCAAACTGTGATATATTATAGATGTCTCATAGAGATGAAGTTATATTTTTTATGGGAAAGTAGGTATGGAAGTCTTTGGGCGTTCATAGGGTTTACGACCTATCGTACGGCTGGCTTAAGTGATCACTTTACACAATGTAATGTAACGTTACTTCCATACCTACTTTTTCATAAAAAATATCATTTCATCTCTGTAAGACATCTATAATATATCTTGATTAATGATGTCCCTGGGACGAGATCCAGGACTGTGTTCTGAAAAATTTGGACCAACTCAAAATATTCTGATTGCAAACTTTGATACTGCATATCTCATATCTATTGATATTAATTAGTCCATGGTTGAACATTGTTGACTCAGTATCAAGATAGGAATCCACCTGTAATGTTTTTGCTACTAGCTATGAGACACCTGTGTATGCAAGGACTTTGTTTTAATATAATTGTGCGTATGTTTTCCTGACAGATTCATTGTTAACACATTAGTACTGAATTAAATTTAAGATAATCGAGAAAATTGTTCATTGTATTAACGTTAACATTGTTATGTCAAACTTTGTACTACACACATAATATTTGAGTTATTTATTAATACTATAATTTCGAGAGGAGCACTCCCTCATATATCTGATGACGATGATTTAATCCACACACGGGGAACACCACATACACTTACATTAAATGTCAAATATCTCACGTAAATTATTACTTCTTGCAGTTCACAGTAGGTCAGTACATGTTGTGTGTACTACACTTTCTTGTGACGGTATAAATTTATGTCAGATAAAGAAAGATAATCAATAGCTCCACTGAGTATCTTGTTTCACTTGTCAATTTTTAATTTACACTCACCTAGTCACTTAGCCATGGGGCACGTTCCTGAGTGTCAGTAAATATGCGGTCCTTTCACACATAGGCGAAATCTGCCCGCTTTGTTCGGCTGGTCGCGTTGTTATTCGGTGACCCCTCAGATTCTCGATGACAATGGTGACTATCCGATGCGTTGACCTTAAGTCAGTCAGTGCTGTCGATAATTAGTTGAGCGATCGCTTTTAGTAGTTATTTTGACCTTCCAAATTAACATGAAACTGTTTTTGAAGTATTTAATGCTATAATCATTATTAGACAAACCGTTCTAAGTGTTGTTAAAGTGGCACTAAATTATGCGTTATTATGATTAATTTGATGTCTTGTTTCAATTTTTTTGTAAATATTTTACAGCAAACATTACTTTAACATTAAGAATGTTCTTAGGTTTTCATGGCCACTCAGAATCTTCTGGTTTGTGTCTTCTGGGGTATTATGCCGTGTTTTTACGACCTTTCTGGCCAGGACACCTTAGAAGACACAAACCAGAAGATTTACTAAATATTATTTTTATGATATTAAATGAAACAGATTTTTAAAAATAACATTTTATTTCGATAATACAAAAGGTGTATATTATATTATAATCAGTGTCTTAAAACATGCCCTAAAAGAAATATATCACATTTTAATTTCAATATATTATTAATTATTGTCACCACTAAATCGACTTATGATGGAGCGCAATAGATCTATTTGACTTCTGAGATAACAAGGCATCATTTACGTATGTAAAGGTAAAAAAAAAATGGGCGGAAAATCATAACACTGCAGTCTCCTTTTCAATCTTTTGGCCATCTAATATATCTCGTTCCTTTTTACTTATAAATAATAAATTTTATTTTGATAAAATACACATCCTTAACAATTTAAACCTTTAATAATAATATCACTTTTCCATCTTTCGACTCGTCTTTCTTTTTCTTTGGCATACACGTCTGTTTGGCCTGATATCGTTTACCCTACTAGAAACAAACTATTCTTCGTTATTTAAATATCAGTGTGCCTCTCTCGTCTTTGGTAGAAAAAATTAAACCACAAACCCTTCAAGTACATTTATAAATATTCTTCCTTTTAAATCTGGTATTAAAATTATGTGTTTTTTTTTTAATTAAACTCTTTGCTAATATGGGGAAAGTAATAAAATATTTGGCAAATATAATAAATATTGATGAAAACCCCTATTTAAATTTACAATATTTATCCATTATAATATGTATTTCATGTGTATTTCAATGTATCAGTTGGAATATTAAGTAAAGGTTCACGATTTTTCACTATTTGTTTTCATCCCATAGTTTGGCTCCCAAAAAATAAGTTATCCATATTGTGTTATCCCGCCGATATTTTGTTATTTCCCTGCCAATGACTTTAGGTTAGGTAATGTTTGAATCCAAATTTATATATGAATTATATATATATATATATATATTTTCATATATTTATTCAACTGCCTCAAAATGGATAATGAACTAACCATAACCATCGTACAATTTCTCTGAAGGGGTAGGCAGAAAGGGTAGGGCGTTACACTCTTCTATCCCATCGCATCAGTTTAACTTTAACCACATTCCCACGTCTTCTCATACTCCGATTGTTTGCTCTTAACTGGGCCGCCCACCGTTATTGGTTTATCTGATCATATCAGGCTTTTCGCGGACGCCCTCTGTTCCTGTTGCCCTCAACACTCTCCTCACACATTTTCTTTACCATCCTCTCGTACGTTCTACATGACTAAACCATCTCGGCGGTTTATTTTATTCTTTCTTTCTTTATACTTTCTTTATTCTATCTACTACGCTGCAGCCAGCGTTACATTCACTCCTAATTTGTTCATTCCTCACTCTATCGCATGCAGATTTCCCACACACCGCATTCGGCCTACTTTCTTCATTATATTTTTGTGTTTACCAAATTAGTTCTTTCTAGTTCCTTCATTGCATTCCAATTTATTGTTATTTTTTTCTTATTTTTTTAGTTAGATTGCCATTGCAGATTAGTAGATTGTAGATCCGCGTGAAAGACGCTGTTTTGATAATAAATGTATAACTATCGTTTGCATTTATTTCCATTTTTTCCTACATCTCGCGTAATACTTTAATATTTTTGAATATTTTTTGCTCTTGATTTTTACTTTTTGTACTTTATTTTTCAAAATAAATATTAGATGTCGATCTGAGGGGATAAAAAAACTACCTACTTCAGAACAGATATTTCTATATATCTTGTTACATATTATCCTAATTTATTTTTATTATGTATATGTATCAAGCAATCAATCAAACGTCTATTCTTGTCCAATAATTAAATTATTCATCGGCAATTAAATGAAATTATTTTTTGCCAAATCCAGGTCACATAAAAACGTTTTTGCTTTTTACCAATAAAAATCCAAAAATAGTGCCGGAGAAAAACATGAAAGGTTCTGTAATAAATATTGCGGAAAGGTCTGATCTGTGCACACCCGCATTTAAAACACTAAAACAAATTTCCCTCGTACCCATGACGCAAATATATCCCAAAATATATAAGTATTTATTTCACTTAATACACCTCTCTCTTCTTTCCATCTTCCGTGTACATCTCGGTCATGCTTTCGAGCGTCTTGACGACCCTCTTGTTGAGGAGCGCGTGAACGTCTCTGGCGAAGACGAAGTCGAGGTGGTTGAATTTGTTCCACCGCACCTGGACCACCTGTACGTTTGGGTTGCTCGCCTTCAGACTCTGTCCGAGCTTTATAATTTTCTGCAAATTAACAATAAGTTTTATTTAATTACTGAAATTCGAAACCTGACGACAGATTACTCAAATTTATTTATTATTATGACTCAATATATATAATCTTTTTATCATGCGTTTTTGCACGCGTATGTCATATTATTCGTCATTTTATTTCTTTTTATTAATCTTCTGACTAGTTTTCTGTGTACGACCTTTTTGGTCGACGTTTTGGATCATATTACAGGGTCTACGCGAGTGTATACTCGTAGACACACAGCATTTTGCAGGGTCTATGTTAGTGTATACTCGTATATACACAGCATATTACAGGGTCTATGTTAGTGTATACTCGTATATACACAGCATATTACAGGGTCTATGTTAGTGTATACTCGTATATACACAGCATATTACAGGATGTATGCGACTGTATACTCGTATATACACAGCATATTACAGGAGGCGGCGATAATATAAGACTTCAGAAGATAAACTAAAAAACACTTTACAAAATAGTTTAGTTTACATAGAACTTCTCAAAAATCTTCCACAGCCTACCGAAAACAATATAAAATATAGTGAAATATTCAAAGGGTAGGAACCTGCGCCTTTTTTTTTTCAAATAATTTGTGCGAATTGGAATGCAACGTTGTGTCAAAAAGAATTTTAGAAGAATTTTATGATTTTGGACAATTTACATTTTAATTAATTAATTTTAATTTAATTAAAATTTTACATTTTAATTTATATAAATTAATAGTTAGTGTCTGAAAACAAATTAGGTATGTATACAAAAACATCCTCGTAATCGAATGCAACGTTGTGCCAAAATTTCAAAGCAGTCGGTGAAGAACTTTCAGAGATTATCGATTTTGTACAAACGAATATCTACATTTTTATTTATATACATGTCACTACATATCATTTTGTTCTTTTTGAAGAAAAAATAAAGTATATACAAAATATTTATTTCTCACCCTGAGTCACTTGTGACAAATAAAGGTGAGTGAATGAATACTGTATTTATAGTTATACACCGTTTAATGATAGCTCACTCCTATCCAACCTTCATAATCGCTTCTCGGTAAATTGATTAATAGAAATGACGTATGTATATTGTGGATATCAGACGTGAAATAAAACACACCTTTTTATTATCCTATAATATAATAATTTGTTAGAAATACATTTTTCCTTCTAAATTATTACCGAAATGATTCGTAAATGAGTGCCGTGTTATTATTGAAATCTAAAAAATTAAATAAAAAGTTCACAACAGTTTAACGAATTTTGTATTGTTGCTATTTAGAAGGCACTTTATAGTTTTCTTCACCAAAGAAGTTCACGGTTTTACAAGAAAAATGTATTGACAAAGTCCTACATTTTTGAATCATATCAGAAAGTATTCCCGATTAATTTTAAGGAAAAAGTAGAAATCTACTGGGACAGGAATCGGCAGTAAAACCTATTACGAAAATCTTAATGTGATTTGGGCTACTCTGGCTGTAGAAAAATTTAATTTTTGTTAATATATTGACCATTTTGGGATTTGAATTTAATATTTTTTGTTAAATAAAACGGATATTTTGTACGAACCGTATATTTTACTGAGAAGCAAATCTCGACGTTTCGCTGAAGTCTTCGTCTTCTTTTCGCAGCGTCATCAGTTCGAGCTACACCTCCGCCGTGATAAGACGCTCTCCTGATGATGTTGCATAAAACTTCAGCGAAACGTCGAGATTTGCTTCTCAGTAAAATATACGGTTTTATTTAACGCATAAATATATCCAACGACCGTAATAATAACCTTAACCCTTTGAATTTAATATTTTTAAATCAACTATGTCTACTACTTGCATCGTTAACGCAGTTACTGACGATCATCCCATTACCTGGCGAAGAGAGCTGTTTTTTTTAGAAGAAGTCCTCCTTATTTTATAACGGCACTTATTTATGAATCAACCCAATATTTAAATGTTGTGAATCAATCAACTTAACATAAAAATTCAAATTGTCAGCTATGGAATTTGGATGTTCTTATTAATTAATCTGTTTTAATGGTGTGCGGGAGGAGATATGCAAGGGGAGACAGTTTGATTGTGTAATGAAGTTTATTTAAAAAACGATCACTTACCTTATGTTTTGATTGAGGTGAAAAATGATGATTCTGGTAGTAAAGCTTTTTTAATACAGTGACTTGATTGCTTACTGTTATTTATCTTTTTGTATTTTATTTTTTACCCAAAAAATTATTGGCACATTTTGTTCAATGTCAAACTTTCCACAGTGATAAAAATTTAATTATGTTAATTAAAAATATATATGTAATGTCATATTAGTGGTTGTGACATGAAATGGTTTCGCAAATGATTCTAATTTAATTATAATACGATATTTCAAGTTGCGACAAATGACCCCAGGCGCAAATGATTCATGTTTAAAGCCATGTATTCACTAGGGGACAAATAGCGCAGTATTCCGTGCGGCATGTCGCTTGAACATCTACGTTCATGTTTCGGGGACAATGACGCGGTCATTTGACGTGTACACACCGGGACTCGCATATCTTGTCGCGGAAATGTCACCCGATGAGGTTATGATGACAACTGCGGTATCTATTTTCACTTCGTCATTTAGCGAAAACGAGGTTCCGCGCAATTCGAAATGTTTTTTGGGTCGCAATTTCAAATTAACGAGGTTTTATTGCAGTGAATTGAATATTATTAAAAACAAGGTCCTTTTTGCAAATAATTATTGTTTTCCACACGTCGTGGAAATATCGCCCTATGAGGTTATAATAACAGCTGCGTATATGTTTATGTTAACGAGTTTATCGAAACGTAAGAGGAGAAAAAGGTGGTGGATGCGAAATTATTTACTGCAAAGAGAATGAAGGACGGATATTCTATGCGATCTTCAGGCTGACGATTCAGATTCGACGGCTGTCAGGTTCCCTGTTTGGGTAAGAGATCGAACCTGAATTTAGAAACCTGAACCGACATATTAGTAAATTGTAAATCGACCTGGAGACTTGGGTCCCTTTGAGGGTCAGTCAGATGGCCCCGGAATTCGGTGGAATAGGAGTCCGAGCAGGACAGGCTAGATCCTGACCCAGGGGATCGGCCGTGTCTTGCGACCGGATTATCTCTCCTCGTCACGGTGCGATCAATATTTTTTATTTATTTTTATTTATTTAATGATCATGGAAGACCAACAGTACAACAAAGAAGCATAGAAAACATATAGATGGCCAATTACAGGTCTCCAAATTTAGATGGTGAAGACCTTCGAGGTGATGCGGCATCAGTCGCGTTATATATCCCGGGACCATGCGGGACGGCTGGGGCAGCAACTGGAGGCCGTGTCAGACCTTCTCTGGCATTGTTACCAATTATCAAGGAATGGTACACTGTTTTAAGTAATTCGACCACGCGCTCGCAAGCCACCCACATACATTGCTATTTTGCCTTTGGAATGTTTGGGTTTTAAAGTCACAAGACATTTAGAGATTGAAATTGTTGCACGATGAAGATGTCGATGAGATGTTAATTGCATTACAATTTTAAACTACGGATTTAACGATTGTATTTTAAGCATTGCATGAAATCTGTATTATGAAAGTAACTACACAAAGTAAACTCAGCAATTAGCCTCGCATTAGGCTTCACTTGGATCTCGACTTCTGGAGTGAGCGGGTGTGCTTGCCACCAATTCAAAACAACTCGAAATACAAGGCTAAAATCCTTTTAAAAATGGCCAGTGCTATCTGTCCGAAATGTTGGGTACATAATAACAGTCTTAAGACAATACTCGGGTTACCCTAGATATAATATATACAATATAGAAAATAATCCTTCATCTTTTAATCCTCATCCTCCAGCCAAAGAGCGTAAAATGTGTATATTTCATTTATTGTTTAAGGCTGTTGCGAAACTGGCAAAAATTTATTCACTTGAAATTAGTGTTTCAGTAATATAAATAATGTATTGTCGAACATCTTGATTCGAGTACCAATCATAACGAGGCTCAATTCAAAAGCTGACGCATGATTGGTTATTAAATTGGCAAATTACAACTGTTTATTGAATTACGATTTTAGGTGTGTAATAGAAATGTCAAAAAAGGGCTTCTCGTACTGATGAAGAATTTGAAACAAAGGCAATTTTTTTTCATATAATATTAATTTTGTGAATATTGTTAAATGACGACAAAAAACCTATTTCCGTGCGTCAATTTTTTTATATTTAATTATCCTAATGGAAAATTTATACGAGATAAATAAAAATAATGCAGATAAATTTATAACGATATTTTTTTGTGCTTCGCCTGTCATTATCAAAAAATTTGGGTACTTTTGACTCAAATTATTTTTAGTGAAATTTCTTCTGCTTACTGTAATAATCTGGATTTTCAAAGTACATTATTATAATTAAGGCAATTGGTCATATTCTCGACTGATTTTTAACTGTGTTTTTGTTTTATTGACTGATCGGAATTGTTAGTATTTTTGTAAACAAAATACGTAGGTATTTATTAATAAAGTTCACACTTTATCGTTTCTTAATTTTACCAGTTAAATTGTTTTGTACGTGAACAAAGTTAAATGGGCCGTGATTTAAGTCAAGTTAACGCGAAAAGCCTTCAGAATATAACCTTCCGATTGGGTATTGCCTTCTGGACACGCGCACAAGTCGCACGCACACGAGTGCACCCGTCATACCTGTTTCCAACAAGCCGTGCATGAAACTCGAACTCCATATTTTCGGTTCCTCATTCTTGTGCATTGTCAACTGCAAGTCGATGCACTTTCGTTCAAACCTGTTGCGCCGACCTTCAGACGAGTCTGCACGTATTTTTACTCCGTTTATATTAACTCGTGGCGTCTGCTTGTCTTCTTGTCTTTTTGTCTGACGAAAAACTTTGGATCCATTTTAAACCCTTTTCCCGTGATCCAATTGAGCTGAAACTTTGCAAGCAGACTCGTGTTGACGATCAAGAAGATCTATCAAATTTTCGTTAAAAAAATTAATAAATTTTTGGATTTTTCAAATTTTGTATGAAAATATTTCAACTGATTAATGTATAATTTTGGATTTTTGGAAATTTTTTATTACTCCCTTTCGTAGCGTCGCCCGACCGAAGCCCAACGCGTAGGTTAAGCGCCAAACCAGTTTCCATTAGTAAATGAGAAAGGGAGTATAATAAAAACTTTGTTTTTATGGGTTAATTTTTTATATTCTTTTATTCAACTCTCTTTGTCTATTGTGATGGAATCTTGTAATTGATTTTTCACCATTATATTGTAATTGATATCGATTAAAATTAATAATTTACCATTATTATTGAAAATTAAATTCCTGCGTAACTTCGACATTCATCAATATTAGTACGAACAAATGTTGCGATTTCAAATATATTAATCTTAGTCGTCAGATTCAACTTTGACATTAGGCGTCAAAACAAATATTATTTAATATGGCGACTGAAGAGATTGGTTTGAAGAAATGTATTTTTTATAATAAGAATATTAAGATAAAAAAATTGTTTCAAACTTTATAACAATGTTTAAATTATAAATATGTTTTATTTTACTTTATAATACATACACACAATATGAGTTATTAAATTACTACTATAGTTTCGAGAGGAGCAGTCCTTCTCATTATCGGGTATAGATAATAACTAACTTAAATACAAATTTATCAATCTAATCGGGTAGGTCAGGGGGGCGCGCGGTGGGTACGGGTATTTTATGTGTGTGTGTATTACAAAGTGAAATAAAACATATTTTAAATTATAATGTTGCATCACTAAGTATCTGCCAAATCATTCAATGATATTTATAAATTTATAACAACGTGTTTTATATTTGGATACTGCATGTGGAATGTTGAAAAATGTGTTACGAATGTGTGCAAAGAAAGCGTACAACCATGTCTTTTTTACTCCCTTTATATTAACTCGTGGCGTCTGCTTGCTTGCCTTCAACAAAAACTTTGGATCGATTTTTGACCCTTTTCCCGTGATCCAATCGAGCTGAAACTTGGCAAGCAGACTCGTGGCGACGATCAAGAAGATCTATCAAATTTTTGTTAAAAAAATTAATAATTATGGTATAATTTTGGATTCGAATCATTAGAAAAGTTTGATTAGCAACGGCGCGGCGGCCCGATAACGTCGCGGAATATTTTCTAAATTTGAATCACTCCGTCGGTATAATAGGTACATCACTACGAATTTCGAAAATTTATAAAAAAATTGGTTCACAGATGACAGCAAAATTGGGTTTTTTGGGAAAAAATCCAAATAATTTATTTCTTTTAGATTTCTGCTTAGTTTTGAAGAATTCTACATTACTCAAATCTGATTCTGACTAAATCATATGACGCTGGAAATTCATATGGTACGATATTGATGATAATTGAATCTATTAAAATCTTGACATCTCAAAACATCTGACATTTTAGAAATATATTAAATTTCTGTAACTTTAGTGTTATGTTATATGTTTTAATTCATCTTTAATTATTGTTATATTTTACAAAGAAAGGGAGTATAGTAAAAACTTGGTTTTTATGGGTTACTTTTTTTTTGATTTAGGTATTTCTTTTTTATGAGTGTAAATCCAGTTCCAATTTCCAAAACTTGTATTCCAGTTCCAATTATACATATATTTGAATCAGTTTGAATTTAGCATAGTTTGAATTTCGCGCAGCTCTAGTACAGATCACAAAATGTCTTCGTAAACAACGTTTAGCAGAAGACGTTTTAAAATAAAAAAGATAAACTTACTTACCATCACGCCGTTTCGCCGTGGGGGTAGGCATAGAGGATAGAGTGCCACACTATTCTGTCCTGACATACAACTCTCGCCACATCCACATTCATACATCTTCGCATTCAAGCTCGCCGGTTGTTGAGGCTTCTAACGGGACCATCTTCCAGTATCTGGTTAATCTGGTCATGCCACGTATTCGGCGGTCGCTGTCTCTTTCTGGCGCCTACAACACTTGCATTATGTATCTTTCTTACCATTCTTTCTTCATGCCTCACCATGCCCAAACCATCTGAGCGACCCTATTAATGAATTGCATTCATTCCTAATATCTTCATTCATTACTTACCCCGCGTCAATCGCTTACCGCCTTCCCCCATGCCCACCACGACTAAAACCACGCCCCCGCCCGACAGTTTTTATGGATTAGGTAGTGTGCGTCCGGCCTGAAAATATACATTGGTATCGAAACCGGTCGACGTTCACTTAATTGTTAGGTAATCTGTTTTAAGAGAAGTTCTGTTTCCAAAATATCTATTCTTTCTCTAAGCATTGCCGAGAGCCTACCAATATACCCCATTCTGGCTTATTTAATAATGTTTATTTTTATTTATTGTAATTATTAATAAGCGTCATGAAAATAATTATATTATTACCGTACGTAATGTTTTTCCTATAATATAATATCATTTTATTCAATTACTTTTCCACAAATTCGCCATGTTTAAAAGTGAAACGCTAGATATGTAATATCATTGAACGATTTCGCAGTTACTTCGTTGTGCAACATTTTAATTTAAAATATAATTTTTATTTAAACTTTGTACTACACACACACTTGGCCGTATTCCGAAAACAGCAAATTTGGGATCCGTACGCTTAAGAGGCGAGAATAAAAGTGAAAAATAAACGAGATGTAGGTATACATCGGTGTTCGTCGTTCTCAAATAAGGAGATTTTTATATTTTCACATATCTCTCTCAAATAAAATACCTTTATTTGCGGTGTCCGAAGTCTGCAATACTTTTAGAAAAACGATTTCTCTGGTGCCTTCTCATTGAGGCGGTCTGGTCTGACAGAGCTTCAAACGGATTGCCTAAGTATCTATCGCAACCATAATCTCACAATTCTCGTGTTTCGACTAAAATTACACGAAATAGTACCAATTCTGTATTTCATATGCACTTGTTATTTTTCTCCAACAGCGTCTTGATGCAAAATTATGGCAACATTGTTATTATATTATATATAATATATATTATTATTAAATATATTAGATACGAGTCCAACGCGACACTCGTGTATAATATACTAGCTGTGCCCGCGCGTCTTCGCACGCGTAGATTTTTAGTACACTGTTTGGATCGTCATAGAACTTTTGCGAACCTTCTAGAACATTCTCCTTCCAGAACTTTCAAGAAATTTATGTACAGGAACCTTCTAGACACACCGACACATTCCGCCACTCAGTTTAGAACCTTATAGAACTTTCGGGAATTTTCTAGAACCTTCTCCTTCCAGAACTTTCTAGAGCAGGTTTTTTCGGAACCTTCTAGAATCACCGACACAGTCGGCGTGCCCATTTTGAAACAATCTGAAGCATTTGCGGCCTTCCCATAACAAAACAATTTGCTAGAAAGCACATTTTCGTTACCCACTCCCACCCACGCACAACCACCCCAACCAAACTCACATATTTTCGTTGTGACACCAAGGGTTTAAGGTTGTCGTTACGGTCGTTACACATATTTAACTGTAAATAGTTTCGGATATTTTATACGAACCGTATGTATTTCCGAGAAGCGAATCTTGACGTTTCGTTGAATACTTATTCAACGTCAATAGATTTTCAATAGTCGTATTTCAATAGAGATGACAGTTACAAACTATCAAGTATTTGGCTCCCTGTTCTAACGACATTGATTCAACCCTTGAGAGAAGTCGCAGTAAAATCCGCCGACGTAACTAGTACATATTACACACTGGCGACCTCTATTGTAAAAGAAGAGAACACTCCACAACAAAGTGCATACAATTTACGCCCTAGAAAGCATTACCTAATCAGTCCGACCTCCACCTACGCAGGTAAAGATCGTCCTCCTGATGACCTTGAATAAGTATTCAACGAAACGTCGAGATTCGCTTCTCGAAAATACATACGGTTCGTATAAAATATCCGAAACTATTTACAGATAAAAATGTGATACCAAGGGTTATCCACCACCAAAACCACCGGTGGGTGGTTGTGGCTGGTTGTAGAGAAAACATGGCGGGCAGGGAAACACGGGTTTCCTTTCATATATATTGATTTTGACGTTTGACGAAAATGTCTCGCTTCGCATTGTCGCGTTGTCTCCCTCTATCTCAAGTAGAAACTGAAAGAAGAAAACGCCGGCGTATCGTTTATTTTTTTGTATTCTCGTATATTAAGTGTCGGGATAACAAACTTAAGATCCCAATATTGCTTTTTTCAGAATACGGCCAAATATGAGCCAAATCGAAAGGGGCTGCCCCTTTCATCAACAGTAGTTATACCTGATGTTGAGAGGGACTGCTCCTCTCGAAACTATAGCGGATTTAATAAAGAGCTCATATTGTGTATTACAAAGTTTAAATTAAAATAATATTCAAATTAAAATAGCTACATATTTATTATAAAGTTTCCTAAGTATGCATGCTTAAGTGTACCGTGAAAATTTTATAGTTTGAACAAAGTTCCATGAAGCTTAAAGCATTGGGAACCACTGACACATGCATCTTATAAGAAGTCGCCTTCTAATGGTTCTACTCATGATTACATTATGTTCATAACTTAGCTAACCCGTGGGTGCCTCTTATCCAGAAATTTGATTGGTACAGAAAATAACTTTAAAAGCTTCATTTTTTAATCAAATCAAGAACACAAATGAAAACATTTATTTTCGTATGATACATAGTATTTTATTATCCGTTAATGGCATGCGCCATCTATTACATATATTTGCAATCTGTACAACATTTGCGCTAGCGATTTGTCTTCCACAGGCGCCTCAGCAGGAAAGTGTTTAATATAACATATGGCTTTTTAAAAATATTTTAAAGTATTTATTTATTTTTGTGTTTAGTCTGTAGAACTCCATGTTTATTTTTCATGGAATTCAAAATAAATTAAATATCGATAATTAAGCGTAACATCAAATTTTATAAACCGGGGGGGAATCTTTAATAAGTGCCTAGGCGAAAAAAGAATCTTAATATAGGGTTTTTTTGAAAACATGTAATTATCCATATAAATCTTACAAATAAGTTTATTATACGTGGTATAATCGACTTATTTATACTGTTTGATTACGGCCTAACAAGCCGAAACAGCTGTTACATTTAAAAATAACGCTTAACCCGCAAAACACAATAATAATATTTATTAAAATTTATATTATATAGTATATTAAGACAAGTCTTAGGAAAAAAATCGTACTTTTAATGATATTGTCTCTATAACGCTTTCCCGGAACACTTCCCCTGTTCAGGAACATAAACATATAAATGTACACATACCATTAGCATTAATTTTTATAAATAAATAAATTAGATCGTTTTTTAAAAACACACTACTAGTTAATTTTTTTCTAAAAGATGCTCTATTCATATTGTGTCACAATATGACCTCAATATTCATATCATGTCACATCGATATTCTTACTGTTTTAAAAATAAGCCAAACGCTTCTCGTGAAAGTAGGACTCGTGAAACCCAATTTTTTGTATTTCTTGGGCACTTACAATGTAACAATTTCTTTCAGACATTATTAAAGAGTTTAAATTTACAATGTACAAATTGTTACTTATTAAAGAATTTACGCTACCGGTTTCGACACGTCCGTGTCATTAACGAGCGTTATTTAAACTAATATAAAATGCGAAAGTACTGTATTAGGTGTCTTTAAGGGGCGGGGGTGATTTGTGAAACCCGCAACCACTCGACCGTCATGCGTCTCGCTTTATTTTATCAATCATTCATATTATCATTTACTTCATTTATCATATTAGACTAAGAACCAGTGACAACCACACTAACGTTATAGTATCAAACCTGATTTTTTTTGTAGATGTACACTGTAGAAGGTAAGAATGTTTGGATATTATGACATTTGAGTTCGGGGGATTTTGGCAGATAAAAATGTAAACATAGCAAACCTGATCTTTAATACGCTTAACGGGACAGTACTATATACTCATGTTAATGATTGCCAGACGGTTTTTGCGGGTCATTTCTTCCGCCAGACGCTTTGAAGCTCCTCTATAAATAATCATGTCATTTACGTTATACCAAAAAATCTGAATTTTATATATTTTATTCGGGCCACTATTTAACAATATTATATTTAAACCCCTTTTTGTACCTGTATACATGTTTTCTGCCGAAATCCCCCGAACTCAAATGTCATAATATCCAAATCTTCTTATCTACTGTAGTGTAAATGTGCAGAAAATATTTTAGGTTTGTTACTATAACGTAGGTCTGGCGGTCGCTGGCTCCTACGCTATATATATTTATGGCAAATGCTCCCTAAAAATACGGAACATCAGAATAACTGCGTTCAATACCCGTCACATTATTTCTACACACAAAAAAATTATCTTAGATATAATTTGAACTTTAATATTTCTCAACAGCATTATCTGGATAAATATAATAAATTATGTTATTTTATACATTTAACTCATCGATTAATCCTTCATCATACTGGTTATTTATTTAGGTTGTTTGTATTTGTCGTCACATATTTTTCGTAAAATGTTTAGTTTACTAAATTATTTTAATAATTTAAATAATTCTAAATTATTTTTTGTAGTTGTTAATAAGTAGTCTTGTGAACTACGGGTCGATTTTTTGGTCATGGCACTTGAAGAATGTGATGTCTATTGATACACGTTATTAATATTATTTTATTTTCTATCCATAGAATAATTTATATTAAATTAATCATTTAACAATTATATGTACTTTAAACATGTACACTAGCAGCAGATTCGTCAGCATTTGACTGTACAGTGCCATGAGTAAAATATCGACTTATACAGGGTTATTTGTAAAACATTAATAACCTCGCAGGACTATATTCCTGCCTTGATTATGAGTCGAAAATGTTCAAGCTATTATGACCTAATATCAATAGTTAAGGATATATGCGACATCAAAATTTGCATTTTTTTCCAATATTTCTGACTTATTTTTTGTAAAACGTTTGGAATATCATTACAGTAACTTGTATCGAATATAAAAAATTCATTCCCTTTAGTACAAGACAAAAAAAAAACCTTCGAATTCCAGTTGGAATTTTTCGGTGTTTTTATCATTTTATTTAACTTATATTGAAACGAATTAATTTTTCGTAATTGATATGAGTTACTGTAATGATAGTCCAACGTTTTGCAAAAAATAAATCAGAAATATTGAAAAAAAAATGCAAACTTTGATGTCGCATATCTCCTTAACTATTGATATTAGGTCATAATAGCTTGAACATTTTCGACTCATAATCAAGGCAGGAATATAGCCCTGCGAGGTTATTAATGTTTTACAAATAACCCTGCATATGATTATCCAAATGGTAGTGACATAAACATTTTGCGAGTACCTCGTAAATAAATAAATGCATATTTTTATAATGAGATCGATTCTCCTTGAAATTTTTGGTAACTTATCGTCAATCTGTATTGAGTTGACGTCACAATCACACATGTTTGTTAAACTGTCTTTTGTTAATAACGATTACATCCTTAGTCCGATTTGCATGCGTTATGTCGCTAATCACTTTGACGACTTCGTTGTTGATGAGCGTGGGGAGGTCCTTCGCCAGTATGAAATCGTAATGGTTGAACTTCCGCCACGGCACCTTTCTCACATACATGAGCGTGCGAGTCTGTCTGTACGCCCTGGCGATGTTGCCGATTTCCTGGAACGTGAGAGATGAGGACGTGTCATGGATGGTGCAAAAATGAAAGCGAGGATGCTGTCCGGTGAATCTGTAAAAGTTTGCTCTCCATTGGACCAGTGGAACGTGGTTTAGTTGCGATTAGTGTTCGACTGATTGAACCGTGAGTTTGATTGGTGCTTCTGATTGTTAGTGTCGTCTTTTGGCGTGCAGTACCGCGAAATCAAAGATAAGGTAAATGTCACGAATCGTTTTTTAAAATGTGTCTTTTTTAAAATTTTAAAATAGCATTTCGAAATTTTCGTGATTAAATTTGTGGTGATTAAGTTCATTGAAAATAACTATGAATAAAACACAGTGTTGTTTACTTCACACAAATTAATTAAAACAAATTAAACACATTAATTAAAACGTTTTCGATGCTTACTGGATCATCTTCAGTAATATACTAACTTAAAACTAGAAGACATTTTATCTACTACATGGGGCGGGAGTTGTCGGGAGCGGGGGAGGGGTAGGCGGAAAGTGAAAGTGGTTGCTGGGAGGGGGATGTAATAAGTGGAGTTTGTATGTTTAGGGTCTTATCATTATTTAGATGAATTTCTATATTTTCGAACATGTCCAATTTCTTTCCTTTTTTGTATACAGCTACAGGTCTATAATTTTCTACGGACGACTTAGAGCCACTCTTATGTATGGGAGTAACTTTTGACGTCTTCCATATTTTGTTAACAGGCAATATTAAACATAACTTATTATATTAATTACAATCAAATCACATTTTTAATTAATTAATTGTCCCTTTGGGGACAAAATTGTTAAACTTTTAATTAATTTTTAAAAATATTTTTAATTACTTCATATTTTGTCAACTTTATCTTCAAGCTTGGGCCGAAATTAGTTGCTTGTAATTTGTTGTAGTTGGTTGTAATTTAGAAAAAACATTTGTTTTATCTAAATTCCAACCACACACCGCAGGAGCGTAGCTATTTATTGAATATTATTTTTTTCCGTTTGTTAATTTTTTTTTTCAAATTTTAAATTTTATCCGCATGTTCTCGGTATTGCACGCCCGATGGCGATATGTTAGGCTCGTCACGTTAATAGGGGGTCAGTGGATGATTTATAAGATCAGTCTTTTAGATCTTTACAGATTAATGACATTTGAAGTGCGAAATCACAGCGGCTGATTGGTTGCACGTGTGTGTAATTAATAAACATGTATTATGCTTGCTGGATGCGCCATTTTCCCCGTCGTCATACTTACGTTTGCTGACGTTAGTTTGTCGTTGTTACCGTAGAACAGAACGACTGGAGCCTTGTTCGCCTTTAGGTTGTAGATGGGGGGCGTTTTCGACCCGTACCGTATCATGTTCTCCTCTTCGCCGTGGTCGTACTGCTTCAAGGTGTCTGTTGATCAGAAGCAACTCGGGTGTGATTGGATGTAGGAAATATTAATTTGACAATATTTTTTTTACAAAAATTTAATTTAATATAAACTATTTCGTGGGAATTATAAATTTTCAACCATAGACGACAATAGGGAAGTTGCATCAAATTTGCAAAATGAGTTACAATATGTGGGGTTGTTGTAAGGTCGTAAAGTGGTCACTTAACCCAGCCAAGACAGATCGCAAGCCTAATAAAGACCCATACATGCTTTCCCATATAAAAAGCTTCGTCTCTGTGATAACCTGCATGAGCTGGCTTAAGTAATCACTCCACACAATGCAACGATCACCAATTTCATCGTAAAAATATCCACACAATATCAAATTTTGAAAGTTCTATATAGCAGGCGCGTGCAGTGGGAACATTGATGTATGACTTTTTTGTAAACGTATATTTTGGAAAAAAAATAGATATCAGATATTTATGCAACAGATTTTTATGATATATCAAAATATGAATTCTATGATTGAAATTGTGATAGAAATTTTAAGAAATAAATGTTGTATTCCGAATAATTGGTTACGTACGTAAAAGTCGTGCTGCGATGTTCCCACTGCACATATATAGGTGTGTTCAAATCTGCGAATCTTTTGTTTATTTGAATGGAATATGCTAGAGACATCTGTAGTCTTTTGTCATGAACTAGTATACAAACATTTTCGCAGCTGGTATCTTAATTAATTGATCTTCTCTCTGGGGATAAAATCCAGTAACTGTGATCTTAGAAAACACCTACATATAAAAATATTGTTAAAAAATTAAATTGCTTACTGAGCCTCTACACATTAAATGCCAGGAGTGTTTTCGATAAATACAACTCTAGAAATAAGTGTTTATTTTATATTTATTAAGTAAATTACTTGTCTGTTTGCCTAATAGTTAAGACGCTTGCCCAGTGATCCAGTGTTCGAGGGTTCGAGCTTCATCCTATTTATCTCTGGTTAATTTAAAAATAGTAAGAATATTGGTGTGATACGTATTAGGTGTACGCATCTCGATTTAAAAATGAAATATTTTTGTACAAATGGCGGCTCTAACAGTGCATGGCACTGATTTATCATACCGGCTTCGATTCCCGTCGAGGTCAAAATACATCTATTTGATTTCTTCAATATGGGTGTTTTTGTGATATATTTCGCAACATAGGTTCTCGTGGTCAGTTGTAGCGTTGAAATGTTTAGTGAAATTATGTTATTCACTTTTATGTCCACACGCAAAGTAATCAGAGTGCGCTTGTTGTTGTGTTGCCTAGAACAATTTCGCGTAAGAATCAGGATTAACAAATAAAGCTTTGCATGTGTTTCGAACATCTTTTTCTAAAATCTAACCCAAAGTATGCTAACTAAACGGAATATTTCCTCGTTCGAGCCGCGCGGAGTTCCTAGTAGGTACACATCTTCCCTTGAACTGACGTGTTAACAAAATGTTTTCAACCACACGCCACAAAAGTGTATGCATTTCAAGCGTAATTGAATTTATGTATTTCTTTATGTTTAAACGGGATATTATTTTATATTACAAGATTAATAATTTCTGATGTTAATAGTGTGTTGATTATTATTTTCTTTCCATTTACCGGCCATCTTTCATACAGTATAACTGGCTTCATAGATTTTAAAATGCAACAATATCGTTTCTGTAATTAATGAATTAATAATATTAATAGTGTAAAATACCTGTCATTGATAATTGAAAATAGTGTTCCACTTCCTTTACAGTGGCTGGCTGAAATTTCGCGAATACTGTAGACGCCATGTCCTGCAATTGAAAATATGCTACGATGAGTCAAAGAAAATAAATTGATGAGTAAAGAATAAAAATCAACTCTCCTATTGGAAAAACTGTCATTTGTTATTTATTTTATAAATCATGACTTCTATTTAGATTCCATTATATTTAATTTATTTTATTTCATTCCTTACTTTAAATTGTCTATTACTGAATATTCCATTATTGCTTCACATATATTTATTATAGTTCATATATTTTATTTACTTCAGTTAAATATTTCATTTGTACTTCTAACGCATCTGTTGTACACCGAATTGTGTACATTATTTTGGTCATATTTCTCTGCAAGCAAACTCTCTAAACACGAGCAGTTCTGCTTTCTTAGAGAGGTAAATATTTATTGTTACAGCTATTGATATGTTTCACTTATTTCAAATATCACACTTTAATTAACTAAAATATCTTATATATAAAAAAAAAAATTAAAAAAAATCAACATCACCTTGTATCAAAATAGCGACATACACTCGCGCTACAAAAGAGCGAAAGAATATAAGTGATATATCGAAATCAAATACTGAACGGCATGGTTTTCTATATATAGCTGTTGAATTCTATAGTGGACATTCTAGTGACAAAGGAAATAAATAATCTAAGACTCTTCAACAAACAAGTGAAAAGAATTGTGTTGGAGAGGAGATAATTCATAAATAGTAAGTTCAAAAATTTTATGTAGTTATCTACAGTTAATTTTTTTAAATTTATTAGTTCTAGCCCTGTAATACCAGCATATATTAACTGCTTGAGGACTTGCCATTTTTTTTTTTTTTTTAAATTATATTAGTAATTACTGTTTCCATGTGTTGTTATGAAACGATTCTAATCTACGATTCTACCGTACGAGTGGCCTCGGAGTGTTAAAGGGGCGAATTCGACCGCCATTTCAGTATTTCAACCAATAAGGTGACCACAGCTTATCGCAGATCCTCTGTGGCCCGCGCTTAATGCGATGCTAACGGAAAGCTTCTAGACAAGTATAAATGATGGCGTCTAGTGTGATGATAATTTCTTGGCTGCTTCATATAAAATGGTAGTTTATTAAATATTCATGATTGATAAACATAGACGACATAATCCACGAGTGTAATTAATATTACCGCACGTGTAGTTACCATTAATTGAGTAATTCAAGTTTGGGTGTGATCTTATAGTTATTTAAATAAACATCACCAATATCACAAACATAATTCACGTTTAAGTCCAGGAGAAAGAACCTTCTATCTAGTGCATTATAAAATTTAATAAAATACTAGTGCAGATCCCGTGGATCATATAAATGGAATAGACATTAATATATGTGCGTGTCATTGAAATAATCATCATAATCATCAACCGCGTCGTGCGTGACACAGTGGCATCATAATCTTCATCATCGTCAATTGTCTCGTGCGTAACAAGTCGCAGTTGCAGCTTGTCATCTCCATCACAGCAACATCATCTTCAAAACAAAACGTGAGTCAAACTCAAAATAACGAGATGCTACAGACAAAATGAGCTTCACTTGCCAAAAGAGACTGACAAAAAAGATTAGCTTCCAACTTTGTGTTTTACGTTAATGTTATGCGATGTCTTAGGATGATTTAAATAATAATAAATATTATTATAAAATTGAATACGCTAATCAATATCCTTGTTCATCCCCAAAGCCGAAGATGAATCTGCTTCTCTAAAGGAGCCACGACCTGGAGATAGTGAGATCACGCACTTGCTGATGTCACAAGCGCTTGAAAGCAACTTGTAATCTAAGAGTGTCTACAATCTATACCTACTAATATATAAAGAGGTATAGTTTGTGAATTTGTAAGTTTGGATGTAGGAGGTAACTACTCCAAAACTACTCATCCGGTTTCAAAAATTCTTTCACCAATATTTAGAATGGACTTTTAGGGTGGTTATAGAATATATTAGGTCCTTACATATGAAATTGACGTTTAGTATGGGAGGAACATAAAGCCGATTTTTTTTATTATAATATATTTATTTAATCAAAGTATGTACCATTGCTATCTATGCACTTTTGCCATCTCATAGGTAGTTCATCGATCCCTTTACTATAAAAACCATTCGGACGGGAATCAATAAAATCTTTGAAGGCGGTTTTGACTGCCCCATCGGAGTTGAATTTTTTCCTTTGCAAGAAGTTATCCAAATTTCGAAAAAAATGGTAATCTGTTGGGGCAAGGTCCGGAGAGTACGGTGGATGTCTTAGACATTCCAATTGAAGCTCCTCTAATTTGGTAGCCGTCTGTTGTGCAGTGTGTAGTCTAGCGTTATCATGAAGCAGCAGTGGCCTAGAGCGATTAACCAGCCTCGGTTGTTTAGCAGCTAGCTTTTCCATCATGGTTTGCAGTTGCTGACAATAGACATCTGCCGTAATCGTCTGGCCAGATTTAAGAAAGCTGTAGTGAACGACACCAGCACTAGTCCACCAAACGCTCACAAGTAACTTTTTTGGAGTCAATTTTCGCTTGGGGCATGGTTTGGCTGGTTCGGCAGGGTTCAGCCATTGCGATGAGCGCTTTCGATTATCGTACAGGATCCACTTTTCATCACAGGTAATGATTCGATTTAAAATCCCTTCATTATTGTGCCGGTTGAGTAATGCAACGCAGCAGTCAACGCGCGTTTGTTGATTTGCTTCACTCAATTCGTGAGGTACCCACCTTTCAAGCTTTTTCACCTTACCAATTTGCTTCAAGTGGATTAAAACAGTTTTATCACTAACACCGCAGCCTGCAGCTAACTCGGATGTGGTTTGCTATGGATCCGCTTCCACAATAGCCTTCAATTCTTCATTATCAACTTTGGTCTCCGGCCGTCCACGGGGCTTGTTCTGCAGGTCGAAATTTCCAGAACGAAAACGTTGGAACCAAAAACGCACTGTGTTTTCTTTTGCGGCACCGTCGCCATACACATCATTAATCCTTCGAGCCGTTTCTGCAGCACTGGTGCCACGGTGGAACTCGTACTCGTAAATAACGCGATATTTCAAGTTTTTCATTTTGTAAACTGAGTGACGCAAAGAAAAAAACAATTGAGAAAAAAACAAATGAATTATAATTTTCAAAACACAAATACATGAGTAAATAGCTGTATAAATTTGGATTTGGAATTCCTAACCAAAGAGAAGATATTTGAGATCAAATTTGCCAGTACGGCAAAACGTGAATTTCATATGTAAGGACCTAATATATAATCCAGTTAAAATAAAAGGGCTTTTCGTGGTGACCTTTTTTACAACTAAAGTCGGGGAAAAAATGGTCGAGCGAATGCGTTTCTTACGAACGCTGCCTCAACAGTAAGAGATAAATGAATGCTTTCTATAGAGAAGTTGTAGAAATCAAAAAGGCCTACAAAAAAGTCCACGACCGCATATATCTATATGTTAAGGTTAATTCACAAATTGATAAAATATGAATTAAACATGTATTTAAAATTAATTTTAATCTGTCAGGGGTAATTTATATAAGTAATGTTAAATTCTTATCAAAATAAATTTGTTTATTGTCATTTTAAATTCTTATCAAATTTTATGTAGATAAAAATTACTTTTTACACAACATTGTTTGGACGAGTAGTTTAGATTATATTCATTTTTCACTGATAGTCTTACAGTCTCAAATTGAACTCCATGCGGGTGAAGCTGCGGGCACAGCTAGTATTAATATAAATAAATAAAAGCATATAAAAAGTTGATTTAATTCAAATAAATTTCTCACCCACTGAACCTGATCGTAGTCATCTCCGATGAAGAAGAAGGCAATCGTGAAGCAGATGTCATCGCTGGGCACCTTGGGACTGCACAGGCTCTTGGCGAGCTCTCGCTGGAACTGTCCACCGAACGTCAGAGGGTTGATGCCTCTCGAACGTAACAGTTTCTGCGTAAAGAAAATGGTTGATGAAAAATGGCCTATCATAATTAATGTGTTATCACTATTTGTTCTCATGGTTTATATCTCACAGAAACCACAGCTTTGGATTCTAAAAATAAGGTTTGCTTCCTAAAAAGTTTCCCCTCAACGGTAACGAGCTAACTAACCATCACGACGTTTCCAGAAGGGTAGGCAGAAAGAATAGAACGTCACACTCTTCTGTCCTGGCACACCACTTTTACTTCGTCCACTTTCATACATCTTCGGTTGTTGAAGCTTCTAACAGAGCCATCCTCTGATATTTGATTTATCTGGTCAAGCCAGTTCTTCAGTGGAGAGAAGACACAACAAAAAAAAATGCATTCTCCTTTATTATTTACAACTTCTAGCTGACGTTCTACAAGTTTATAACACGGTATTGTGAACAATTTTCAAATTAAATTGCACTTAAAATGGATGGACAAATCGAATGGGGGTAGATTTTCAGGAAGACAACGCGCGAACATATATTGCGATGGTGATCTAACTTCAGCTCAAGGAATTAAATAAGGATGTTACTAAGCATCCAATTTATTAAGATCCTTCCGACTATTATTTACTCAGGTCACTATAACAAATTATAAATGACAAACATTGTGTACAATAGCGCAGGTTAAAACATCCATTGATTCATTTTTTGCATCAAAGTCACAGAAATTTTACTTTAATGGAATGAATGTCTCGTACAGAGGTGGAAGACAGTTATAAAAACCGTTGGAAATTATATTTTTGATTAAAAAGTAACAAAAAAAAAATATATAGATATCTTCTGATAAGAGAGACACATCGATGATTTGCAGGAATCGTCTCGGCCATTGCTCTATTCGCTCTCGTCTTGTTCCTTCCATGTCCTTGATTCTCCAATGTGTGAATGCTGACTAGAGGAGGAGGTCCTGAACCATATATTTTTCAACTGCCCCATAAGTGTCGGTACCCAATCTCCCCTTTTGGATCTAGCAGAGCTCAAGCTTTTGCATGCAGACTGTCGCTATCCAGTTTTAAAAGTTCTAATAAGTTTCTTGAAGGTTAACTGTTTAAAATTATAAATTCTCTACTTGCAGTGACTGGTGTATGAGTATGCGTGTGTGAGTAAGCTATAGAACTTGAATGGGCATGTTTTTTGATTAGTGGTTGGTAATAACACTCTTAACTGCGTGATACGTCAGTAAATTATTGAAAAAGAAAAAAAAAATTCTGAGCATGGTGTTTCAAAAATTTGGACGCATACCGGCAACTGCAGCCCGAAGACTATCTGGGCCAACGGCTTGAGGTTGGCCATGTGCACGGCCGGCGCCAGCCCCACGAAGGACAGGATCTTGGTGGCCAGGTCGGGCCTGCGGTCGCACATCATCATGTAGGTGGTGGCGCCCATGGAGTAGCCGATGTAGTGCAGCGCGGGCGCGCCGGACACCTTCAGCACCAGCTCCACTATCGAGGGCACGTCGTACAGCCCGTGCTCGTCTATGCTGGAAGCAAATAATCACGACCTGATTAAAGATGTTGGAATGAGATGGGGGAGATTATTGACTATTTCTACACCATATACCCGATATAACGCAGTTCACTCAATCCTTCTAACCCCGCTCAACATATTTTGAAACCAAAAATTAACTTATATTGTTACACTTTGCTTATATCATTAACAATCATCAGTGGTAAGTTCATAATTAGCATTACTATTTTTTGTAGTCATATGTTTGGCCATTTTAAAATCTATTCTAAATATAATAATTTCGCTGACTGTCCGTAACGTCCGTAACTTGCTGGAATTACAACTTTAGATAATTAGAGTGTGCACGCAAACAGCGTGCATCACACAATGATCACCCTCCAAACAACTTTGATTTTTCACGGGCGTACTGCTAGAAAACAAATACATACAGGGTGTATTTATTAAAGCTAATCTGTAATACTTTAAAGGAAAATTCCCGCATACATTATAAGTATTGTCATGGGATCGCGGCGGTAGGAGACAGACGAAACACTTGAAATAAATTATTGTTTTATTTATCACAAGAAGTAACTGGATACGGATTTAACATTCGCCCTAATCACCCGAGAATCCTTCACATATGTCTTGAAATCACGATTCACGTCGATTTTATCGCCTCTGGAAATTTCGCACGCACTGATTTCGTTGGCTGATTATAATTCGCTCTGAACGTCCGCTTGCCGTTTAGATTTAACTATGGTTTTTCGCGGCTGTCAAACTCAAACTGTCCCCCGGGGCATCACTTGTCCGTTTGGATTTTTGGAAGTTTCTGGTACATTTTCGTCTGTTCCAAATATTTGTAGAATTTTCTGGGTTATTCGGAAAACTTCAATTATTTATTTCTTAATTTAGCATCTCATGACAGTATCAATATCCTGATGTGAAATTTATGAAAATAAATTTAGCGTATTTAAAGTGTATTTATGACTTCTGTAAGACTATCATAACAGCAACATATATCGAATATTAAAAATTCATCATTTTTAAGAAGTCGGTTCTTATGTTGAATCAGCATCCGAAAATACATGAATCGATTGAATTTAGCAAGTCGAATTTAATTTTGTACCGTGTGATTGGTAAAGGGTAAAGGGTGGAATTATCTACCTGAAATCCCAGTACAGCTGCTCACTTTTGGTCATGTTCTCGTGTGACGCGTACATGTTGAACCTCATGTTCCCCAGGTACACGTCGTATCCCACATCAGCGAGGAGGTATCCTGGAATAAAGGAATTTACACTTTATTATTCAATTTGCGACAGTCGTACTCATTTATAGAATTGAGGGAGAAACAACCATCTTTAAACAAGTTATTATGCGAGAAATTCTGTTTTTTTTTTCTACCTAGAGTTTACGATACTCCGGGTAGGTACCCCTACTTTACATGCTTCTATAGGATGTTTTGTTTTCAGGTATAGAACTTTAAAATGAAATAAGACACGTAGAAATCGTAGTAACGACTATGATATTGGCTTTATTGAAAATATAATTTTATGTCAGTAGTGTTTTTTAGGATGTTGTTTTTCGAATTGGCAACTTTTTTTTTAAATACTCGCTTTGGAACGAAATTTTTAAAAATGTAAAAAATTATATCTTTTGTAAAAATACATTTTTTTATTAAGTCATCTAATTATGCAAGAATAAACATTTTAACTGGATTAAAAATGTGTCTTAAATATATCCGAGGGGGATATACTTCCATTGTGCCCCCGTCCCCTAAGGAAGGGATTTAGTTCAAATCTGTACAATTTGATTCTCTGTGGTGGCCCCCCTGACAGTTGAGGGCAAGCAACGCCGCCGTCATAAATTACGCTCTATTTTGTAAAAAAAAGTGAAAATAACAATGTACGCAACTAACCCTCATATGCGACCAAAACAGACAAAATAATAAATATAAAACAAATGTTTTGAGACATCACCTTTCAGTCACGACATACAGCCTATGCTTTCGAATATATTTTTTAATGACTTTTTAAATCCGTCCCGATTAATCAGATTCGTAATAATTAGAAGTCGCTGTATTTGTAAGCTTTGAATTTAGCCTGACCCGTTCGCGTCCTATTGAGATTTCATAACATTAGATTGTAGTATGTAAATTAGTTACTAGCAATGCACATACATGATGATCGTGATCTTGACCACTAATAATAAAGGTAGTCGGATAATTAAATACTCGATTGTTTAGTGTCTAGTCATGATCATCATAATAATATTTTATGGTTTAATTGTTATGAAAAAATTAGTAATTAGATATTATCCATTCTTATTTTCCTTTTGAGAAGCCTTTAAAAATGATTAAGTATTAAAATTTTAATAACGTTATTGCAAAAATATTCAGTATCTAACCTACCTAGTCTTTGTCGTAGGATTTTTTTAAGTGACCTAGTTTTTTTTTATCGGCATAATAAACCCGAATCTTTCCCTAAAAAACGCTATTATAAATTCAAACGCCCGCCTTTTTGTCAAAATTCTATATTTTCAAAAGCCTCTACGTCAAAGACTAAATTATAGTATCAATTTTGATAGTTTTTTTGTTTTTTTTTATTCCGATGTTTACAGATAAAATGGGGGTGGTCACCGCGGAGGACCTTTTTTTCGGCAGTCGATAAAAGCCAAGAATTTTCCGCCAATGTTGAATATTTTTTTATAATTTTTTTTTACATATTCTTAAAAGTATGTACTTTCACGTAGAAATGATACAAAATTCACAAAAATTGGCCCTTTTCGCGCTTCGTAGGTAGGCATTCCCTATTCCCCCTCAAGTTGCTTGAAACTATTGTCAGCCATCCTACCGAGACTCTTCTTGGGCCCCATGATGAGGAAGTCGCTGGAGCTCCCGATCATGCCGTGCATGAGCAGCACGGGCGGCAGGCCCCGGCCGCGCGGGCCCGGGATGCGGTGCACCTGCAGCAGGTAGCCGTCCGCCGTGCGCGCCGTGTGCTCCTCCCCGAGGTGGCCCGCCATCGATATCATCTCCATCTGAAATCAAACAGTTATGGGCATCAGTTTCCTCCGCACCCAACAGGCGGTGACGTGGTTTTGTGCGGACAACCCGCCGCGCCGCACACGTGCCCTAGCATCGTATGCGGCGTGGCGGGGCCTACCGCTTTAGTATTAAAATTATCTGGATGGCGAAAGTGTGGGACCGATATGGGAGCTATTTTTGCTCATATAACGGATAGCATTATGAATTCAAAGTCCTCCGTCGCGCAGAAAAGAAAGTTCAAATATCTCGGGATGTATTACGAGAGAAGAATAATGTTCCTGTTGCCTTCAACACTCGCCCCATACATTTTATTAACCATCCTTTCCTCACTCGCACGTTCTGTACATAACCAAACCACCTCAGCACTCCTTTCTTTTTTCTGTCTACCACACTACAGCCAGCATTACATTAACTTCTAATTTGTTTATTCCTCACTCTATCGACCAAGGATTTTCCACACAAGCGTCTTAGTGACCGCATTCAGTCTACTTTCATTCCTTTTTTGCCAATTTCTGGCTTCAGTCTTGCTTCTTTTGACAGATTCTTACTGACCATAATTGCATTTAGAGCACCATTTACTTTATTACCCGCAGTCACTTTCCTTTTCATATAGCTCTCAGCCTTGGCGTCCGCGACAGACCGGCCACCCTCCAATGCTTTTAACAGGGCCATCCTCCAAGTATTGGAAGATGGCCCTGTTAAAAGCCTCAATAACCGTAGAACATGTAATAATGTAGCTAAGGCAGAAGTGGTGTGCCAAGATAGAAGAATATGGCATTCTATCCTTTCTGCATACCCCTGCAAACGGTGTGATGGTTAGTTAATTAGTTAAGAATAATATTTATAACTTTGTCTTTCTCGTGTTGGTCTTAACTCTATAATGGATTAAAGAAAGTATAATTTACACACGGCTACATAAATGATTAAAAAATTTTCGTAATCTTAAATGGCTGCTGTGGCAAATAACCCATGACAAACAAATGTTCCCGGCAAACGCACACTTCACAATAGTGTGCGTTTTTAAGAAAATATAAAATAATATTGATAACTTAATCTACTTTTGATAACCTTCCTTTTGTTGGAATGTTTGTTATGTGTTTTGATGAGAGGGTATGTAAACATTTACATGCTCATTACACCTTTCGTAGACGGATCTGTTTAGATACAATTAAATGTGTACAGTAATTCATAATAAATCTAATTAAAATGACGACTGCGCTCGTCAGCAAAATCATTTCTATATTATTTAATTGGAGCATTTACATATTGACAAACATTTATTATTAATATAACATAATTTTGTGGTGATTATCCACTTGTAAATGTTAACCACAAGCTTTGTAATAATGAGACAGGTTGATTTATAATAATTGTACTCTTTCAATTGTTAAAAATCGTCCATCGCTTCTAATTAAGCAAATAACATAATGTGTGTTACGTACAAAGCTGAAATTTATAATAAAACAATTTATTTAAATAAGAAAATTCCGTTGGGAAAGTCGGGCTTTAGCCGTGATTCATGATGTACCTACATCATGATTAATCATTAATTTAAATATTTATTGATAATTATTAAGAAATTTGAATCACAATTTTTCCACAAAGTTTTAATAATTTTATTTAATTAATTATTAAAGCGAATGAAGATTCGTATTCGGTACAAGTTACTTTAGTGATAATCCAACGTTTTATTGGGGAAATATTGGGGAAAAAATGCACATTTTGAAATCGCTAATCCACATAACTATTATTTTTTTCACTAAGTGTGAAAATTTTCGACTCATAATCTAGTCTTAATATAATAATTTCGTTGTCTGTCTCTCCGTGACGTCCGTAACTTGCTGGAATGGAGCTGGAATTACAACTTTAGATAATTAGAGTGTGACACGCAATTCACGCAACACGCAATGGCTTAGGCAACACGCAACGGTCGCCCACCAAGTTATCGTGATTTTTCAAGTACGGCTAGTTTAATGATAATTATGACGGGACTATTACAACTTCCATATCGACAGTCCCTACGTAAACTCGGACATTAACGAAAATTCGTTTTTGACTTTTTTGTACCAATGCATAGAAGGTATTCTCCTCCGCAATACAAAATTAAAAAGAAATGTTTCTATTTTTTGGAGAGAAAGAAAAAATTTCATTCTGTATGGAAAGCTAAATTTTCAACAGCTCTTTTTTAAAATTGCTTTTTTGTAGATGTCATAAGTTTACGACAGGACGTTCGCGTTTCTATGGGAAATTTCGAGGCATGTTTTAATTATCAATATTTCTATCGTTATCGCGGAAATATTGACGTTAATTTGATATTTGGACACTTTGGATGAAGAAATTAGTAGATGCGGGTGTGAAACAAACTGATTTCTACCAACCTTTAAAGTAATATTAGTATAATATTTTAGTAATAATATTACTTATTTTACATAATATTATTAGATTGGCGACCGAGTCGTAGTATACCTACTGATTTATATTGTGCAAGATTTATAAAATCTACAGCATTTCGGACATTTAATAACTTACTTAGACATGGATAGTTTATAAAGCGCCATTTTCGTAAAATAAATAAACCAGGAGCGCTTACTGCTTAGGCGGTTACCGTTTAGTCTTACACTAGTATCACACATAAAATAGCTAAAATAAATATAATGTCATTAATCAATCAATATATTAGAGATGTCCACAGAAACAAAATTATATTTTTATGCGAAAGTAGGTATAGAAGTCTTTGGGTGTGCATAGGACTTACGACCTATCGTACGGCTGGTTTAAAGTTTGGACAAACTCAAAATATTCTAAATATAATGTATATAATAAAATATAATGTTACTTATTAATATTATTAATATTTATATTCTATTATAATGTTACTTGATTGATTTTATATTTTTGTCCAAACGATGAAGAAACTAACCGCTTTAGATGTGGAGAATGATCATGGACCGACATGATCACCAGTACAGAAATTCTCAGGCGGGCTAGAGCAGATAGAGAACTGCTTTCAGTAAAAGTCAGAAAATGTTAATATCTGGGTCACATACTACGAGGGGAGAAATTTCACTTACTCCAATAATATATACTAAACTATAATAATACTAAAAGACAAGATAGAGGGTCGCCGAGGGGTTGGTAGGAGTCAGATGTCTTGGCTGCGCAACGTACTAGAGTGGACCGGTATTACAAGTGTGGAGTATCTATTCCGGGCAGCGCAGAATAGAGAGGTTTTCGCTAGAGTGATTGCCAACGTCGGGGAATCTGATAGGACAAACAAAGAAGAGAAGGTTGTTCCATGAATATCCCTTTTCACGGTAGACGTAATAATAGCTTTCAGGAGTTCTTAATAATGTTAGAGGCAGTAATCGGTTTGATGCACGCAATAGCTATTTTAGAAGAGAACGATTATTGTTTTCTTATATTGTTCTATCTCATATTGACATGCATGACCTCAACGCCGACAATTTTTTGCACTACTTAATGATTACATCATCATGCCTCATTTATAATTTCCATTTGATATAATGATCTGATAGCTGATTAATTATTTTTTTCTGTATGGTTACCCCATATTATAATTTTCTCAATTATATTGCTCTGTAAACGCAAGTCATGTGTTTATGTATGATGTAAAACATATCGCATTTTATGTTACTAAGAATGAGTAATCAGATAATATTATTTCATAATTTAGCTAAGAGATGAACCACTTTAATTAGCGAAAATCCGTATGTGTCACCAGACGTCGCACTATGGGAAATTTAGGCCTGTTTCGGACAAAAAGTCAATAACTCTTTTAATTCTGGACGTATTTCAATAAAATTTTGCACATATATAAAGTAGCTAAGGCTTCATATAAAATAATTTGGAATAACACATTTATATTTTGATATAATAATGTATTTAAAATAGTTATGAAAACATAAAAAATGGTCATTCATCACATTTTTCCCAATAACTTCGAAATTAGCAAACATTTGAAACTAATTTTTATAAATGTTTCTTATGAATATCTAGACTATAAAATAACATTAAATGTAAAGCGTGGGGAGACGTAGGTAAGTGACTAATGTCTCGATGAACTAAAAAAAATTAAGAAATTCTTGATTTTACTGTCTAGTCATTTAAACGTGACTAATGTCTCGATGAACTAAAAAAAATTAAGAAATTCTTGATTTTACTCTAGTCATTTAAACGTAAATTTTAATATAAAATCAAAAACATTTTAGTTGATCTAAAATTCTTAAATAATGAACTTTTCAGAAATGTATAATACTTTATATCTTTTCCTACAAAGTTTAACAATAAATTAACTTTTAAAGTGATATAGTGAACAGCCTTGACATGGACATCCAAGTGAGTAAGCACTTTACATTTGATGTTTTTCTGTATTTTCTTTATTGATTATGGATTTATTAGGTATATAATATAATATTATAATTAGTTTTTGAACACGATATAAGTAAAATTGTCATTTTTATAAATAAAAATGGAAGCAATTTTTAATTTTGTCATGATTAATTTTAATATATTAATAATTAATTAATAAACAAAATATTTTGAAAAAAAAAACGGTATCCATTTTAAGCTTTATAGACTACTTTATATGTGTGTATAATTTTATGGAAATACGTCCAGAAATAAAAGAGTCATTGACTTTTGGTCCGAAACAGGCCTAAATTTCCCATAGTGTGTTACCGTATATTATGTATTTAAGGTAAACACCAGCTATCAAAAAATGCGTTCAAATTAATTTTTTTTTGACTTAACTATTGCTCACACAAAATTCGTTTTATTATCGTTATTTAATATTGCGGCATGCATTGATTAATTTTTCATAACAAATTATTATGAAAATATCGAAATGGTGAAGTTATGTGCTGTCTCACAGAGGTGCATATCGCGAGATTTTGAGTATATGGAAAAGTCTAATATTTGTTCGTTAAGAGGCGGCACATTCACTGCAAATGCATATTTCGGCGGTTTTTTTTTTTACGAAAATGTGGGTTTTTATTATTCATTTTTAATTTATACTCTAGACTGCAATTTTTTAGAGCAATAACTTAGATAGAAAGAACCTTTGTTATTATATAAAAGTAATAAACTGAACATTATTTACAATACTTAATAAAATATAAGCATTAATCGACAGGCCGAGGCCAAAAAATCGTTTTTAGTGAACTAGGCGGCGCTAATTTTTAAAGAATATTTATATGTACGCATAATGTTCTTTATACGCATAAAGTATACTTCATTATCTAGAATCCGTACCAAGAAAATTATGAAAGATTCAATATTAATAAAGTTATAATGTTTTAAATTTGCAAGAAATTTTTACGTTTTTTCTTGATTTTAAAACGCTTTTTATTTATATAAAGACATGATTTTAAACATTACATTGTATTTATTCCCGTATTTTGAGGCTTTTCTCACTTAATAAAAGTTAGTTTTTTTATAAAAACACCTTAATTATTATTTATAAATAAAGTATGCAATGCGCCAATAAATGACGTCGCTGCCGACGACATTCTGTTTTATAATTTCGTCATTTATTTCACATTTCGTACTTTGGAATTTTTATTTTTATGGTTTAAGGTTATGTTATTTTTTGATGCAAATGACGTCAGTACCTATTTGGAAAATAATTTTCATTTTCTTCCTAAAAAATCGCCCTTAAATGTTCATAATAAGCAAACGCTGCATCATAGATGATGTTATTAGTAAGATGTGTTCAAAGTTTGATTAAAATCGGCCCAATAATTTTTGAGATATTTACTCCACCAGTCTGAAAAGGCGAGTTTCGAAAAAAAAACCGCAAAAGAATAATGAAATTCATTTAAAAATTCACCTACCACGGTAGCTTAAAATTGCTGTAATTCAACCATTTTTTTGAATTTTCGAATGAGATGTGGAACGAATATTATGAGCACAAAAAAACAATTTTTTGAAAATATTTAGGTGGTGTAACCCCTTAAGGCACGTGCGATGGAAACCAGGCCTACGTTGTTTTTATTTTAATTTTTGTTGCTGGCATTTCATCACCAGGGTGACCCAAAGTGAATGCACGCAACGCCACGCGTCGCTATTTGTTGCCAACGAGTTCAACTATTGGCCGTGTACGGATGACCGTGAGCTAAATGATTTTTTCAAAAAAATTGTCCAATAAGTTTTACCGAACATCAATTACAATGATAATTAATTTTTTAAGTTGTGTTTGAACTGTTCCGTGCTGAGGCACACCGACGGTCTCCTTCCAAAACATCGTAACTAACGATATCAATATATTAATTACCCCAACCAATGTCGTACGTTTCTGCATTTGGATGATGATTTCTATTTGTATACAATAATTTTGCCATGGTGCCCGTTGGGTCGTGTGGCGCAGCGGATAACGCGTCTGACTACGAATCAGAGGATTCCAGTTTCGAATCCTGGCAGAATCGATTTTTTTTTACGGTCGAGAATATTTTATTTGTTGAAATTTTAATTACATTTTTAGTTTTTTTATAATCAATATATTAATTACCCTAACCAACGTCGTACGTTTCTGCATTTGGATGATGATTTCTATTTGTATACAATAATTTTGCCACGGTGCCCGTTGGGTCGTGTGGCACAGCGGATAACGCGTCTGACTACGGATCAGAGGATTCCAGTTTCGAATCCTGGCAGAATCGAATTTTTTTTTACGGTCGAGAATATTTTATTTGTTGAAATTTTAATTACATTTTTGGTTTTTTATAATGTTGTATAAAAGTAATCAACACTGCGAGAAGAGAAGAGAGTAGGTACCTACCTATCGAACTGTGGTTTATTCCGCTCTGACTTATTAATCGGTTAGAAATACTGAATAAATTGCTGCACAGCAAACACAATTGGCCGCGCAGCGGCCATCGCTGGCCGCGAAGCGGCCACAATAGCCGCCCGCAGGGCCTAGCTTAAATTGAGTTTATATTAAATCAGTTATTG
>JADDOH010013805.1:0-70490 GCA_016648135.1 Agrypnia vestita
AGCGGTGTTCCAGTCATATATAGTCAGGAGGGCGTTCCGATAGTATCATCACCATCATTAGCAGTGTCCCAGTTGTATATCGTCAGGAGACGTTTCAATAGTATCATCATCATCATCATCATTAGCGGTGCTTCAGCTGTATATCGTCAGGAGTCGTTACGATAGTATCCTCATCATCATTAGCGGTGTTTCGGCTATATATAGTCAGGAGACGTTACGATAGTTTCATCATCATCATCATCATCACTAGTGGTGGTTCAGCTATATATCGTCAGGAGGCGTTTCGATAGTATCATCAACATCATCATCATTAGCAGTGTCCCAGTTATATATCGTCAGGAGACGTTCCAATAGTATCATCATCATCATCATTAGCGGTGTCCCAGTCATATATAATCAGGGGGCGTTCCGATAGTATCATCATCATCACTAGCGGTGTCTCCGATACATATATCGTCAGGAAACGTTACGATAGTATCATCATCATCATCATCATCACTAGCGGCGGTTCAGCTAAATATCATCAGGTGACGTTTCGATAGGGACAACATCATCTTCATCAGTGATGGCAGGGTTCCAGTTACACATCAGTCGGAGATAATCAGGCAGATCCCATCATCATCGATGGCAGGATTCTAGCTGTACACCATTTGGAGAAAACACACCGACATCCCTGGCCAGGGGCTAGGCATATCCCTACTGTCCAGATCCACCTTTCCATCTACTAATACGAGGGGTCATGGCCTCGTGAAACCACATGGCAACCAACCATTACAAGTATTTATTTATGTATTGTATATGTAGGTATATGTATGTATATTATATTTTATTAGTATGTATCTATTCGTACGTAGTGTATGAGGGGGCTCTTCACGGGTGGCACAACACCCGTGCGGATGTCTTCCCTCGTCTGGAATGGATTGAACGTATTGATGCATATCAGATTATAATAAGTACTACCTGGGAGGGTGGTTGCAGTCACTGTAGTGTCGCGAATGGCCAATGGGCTGCAGTTGCTCACAGGCGAGGGTTGGGGAGCCTAGGAAACTCCCCTTCCCCACTCGCATATTTTTGACTTGACAGGTGGCCCGGGACCATCTTTACAGTAGCTTCAGTATATATACCGTAGTTTAACTTAGTTTAACCTGGAGGAGTTGGAATTCGGGGGGCAAACTGGCTCTGAGCCCGGACGCCAGACACTGACGCGAGGGATGGTGCGGTACTTTGCACAGAAGAGGCCCAACATGAAAAGGCGCATCCAGGCTCAGGTCAACGTATCCGGAACTCGTGTCGGGAGAAGGAAGATGGGATCAGTCACCGATGAGCCTTTGGGTACGGAGGGGCCGAATTTAAAGCAACCACAGTTTCCGCGTACACATACATTTACACATTCCTTCTACAAACCCCTTATCCATTAGAACCCAACGTACCACTAGAATGAGACATAGGGCCAGATACAGGTAACGGAACTTAGGCCGGCTAGTAAATAAACGTAACAATGTAATTGATATAAAGATAATGCAGAGTAAATATAAAAGATCGTAAGGAATAAGCACAGCGAGATAACGGCGAGAGATAAAATTATTAATCAGCGAGGGCGTCGAAGACGGAATCATCCATAGGAACGGCTACGAAGGACTCGAGGGCTTTCAGGGGATCTATGTACTCTATATGTGCATGCGCATGTGATAACGGCACGTCACTAACCTTTCCAGTGGATGGCGGTCGATCCCATACAGGTAGGACAATGGGGGATCGAGCGGAGAGGGCGTGGGAGCAGAGGATCGCGCACTCTGGAAGCGCAGCTACACCAGATGCAGTGGTTTCAGTCCGTAGGAATGATAGGTAAATAATATAGGGCCACGGAACATAGTATGTTTAGCAATTGCACCGTAGGGCTTAATTGACGTGCTAGGTAGTTTTGTTTGCGTTTTCCATGAACATTCACGAACTTCATACCCCAGTATTTAATTTAAGAAAAGCTTGCGTTAGGGTTACCACTAAACCAATTCATCCCCTATAGTTCGAAACAAAAAATTACACAACGTGAACTGGGGAGGTCTTGAATAAAGCGAGGGTGTTTGGAAATACTACGTTAAAGGCCGTAGAGCCTTCACCCGACGTAGATAGATAGCTTGTTTGCCTCTAACAAGGCGTAAACTCAGTTAGGAGTAGGATCGAGCTGAAAGGCGAAGAAGAGGAGCCATCACAACCTTTTGCCCTATATGGAAAACAAAATAATATTTTCTTTTCAAAACCTCTTCAAAGCCCCAAAAGCATGTCGCCGCGATGAAAACCGAGCCTATTCATTATTATAGAACAATTATAGTCGAGTCTCTTGACACGGATCATTCTGGTTTCGATTGTTTTTTTTCACAAGGGTCGTTTTTGTGGTTTTCTTTAATGAAAATGTAACGGAGCAACAAGTCAACTACACATTTAGCACAATCCCCAAATCACCATTATGAAATTAACAATCTCTTCATCGAATTATCGAAATGGGTACATTAGGCTCCTAACCAATTACCGGCAGAATTCTGCCGAGGGGGATTTGATTGAATAACCATCTTCATTAAATACCAGAGATTACAGGTGCGTTCGGTTACCTAATTTAAGTGCCAGATGAACCTGTTGGACTCAATGCAAAGGAGAAGGATTCGTTGTGTTAGCAATCCATTGTTGGCAGACAATAAGTCAACTCTGGAACACCGACAAAAAGAAGAGAAAAAGAACAATACATACTTAATAACAAGGACAGTGATAATGCTATCATGAAATCAGGAGTTTATAGACTTAATTGTAACGATTGTGATCATTTCTATATTGACAAAACAAAAAGAAATTTTGAAAGTACGGTTAAAGAATACATCAAAGCTTTAGCTAGCAATATTGAGTCTAATTTTGCAAAACATTTAATAGAGTAGCTTGTTGGTCTTGTGGTTAGGACTCTCGCCTCGTGATTCAAAGGTCGCTGGTTCGAATCTCACTCCAGACAAGCAAGTTAGTCCTATTTTCATAGCACAAGCGAATAGCTTAATTTGAAAATAGTAAGAATATTGATGTCACACGAATTCCGTGTTCGTATCTCCATTTTTTTTTAAATAAAAAAAAAAAAATATATAGATATATATAATATATATATACCCATACATTTAATATTAACACAGGTTTAATGTTTTTACATTTTAGCTATAAGATCCCACAAATAAATAATCTAGAAATACTTGAAATTAGGAAAAATGTTAATATTAATTCAAATTTAATAAATACACAGACAAAATTTTTGCATAACCCAATATTGAATATTTTTCCACTTAACATACCATCTTCTGCAGATGACCCAAAATAATTAACACCTTTGACCCTCCCTCCCATCACCCATCCCTTCACAATAACACATTTGCATGGTATACTTTTTTAATTTTTAGTACACCAATAATCCTGAAGTAGATAACATTGTTCTCGAAACATGTAGATTTTTTAATCTAATCAAGTGGTGAAAACAAGGTGATTTGTGTTTTATTTTAATAATATTCACCACAAAGCTCAAGCCTTCGTACAGAAGAAAAAATATTCTTCGAACAGAAAGAAGATCTTTCTCTTTCTCTATCCAGGTCTTTTTAAAACTCTGATCGATCGTTCTTCCGGCAGCTTGGTCCCGCGGGTGACGGATAATGCGGAGCGAATCCGCAGCGTGACGTATCATGGAAGCGAGCTCGCAAACTTTTCTGCGAAATGTGCTCTAAATAAAATGTTTTTGTCCCCTGCCATCCAGCGCGGGCGCAGTTCTGCGATTTTTAATAATACAATATTTCATTCTATTCGACGAAAAATGTAAATACGATTCCATTTATTTATTTTGATTTACAAAGGAAAAAGTTTTACAATAAGATAAGAGGTATTAGGTGTACCCATAAGTAATCAATTATTTAAGTGGCAACAAAAAAGAAGTTAACTACATTTAATTTTATTTTTAATCGATTTAATCTCCATTGTTATCTAGCAGTGGCGTGCAGCGCATACAAGTAAAAAAGCTGTGCATTAGTAAAGATTCTGGGAAACAAATATTAATTATATAATCCTTATCTTGAGAAAAAGTTGATTTGAAATTCTAGCCGTAATTCGTCCTACGGCTAGAAGTTTTATTTCCGACTTTTCTGTGCTTAACTTCATTCAATTCTACATTTATTTCGCCAACCAATTTGTTCCATAGATATAGTCAAGTCGAGAAAAAACCATGTATTTTTAATGTTGCGAGTTTTGTGTAATAGCGTCCTTTTTCGAAAGGTCCTATGCCAGGCGAGAACTACGCGCACATCATGCAGAAATGTTATTTTTTACAAATTCCACCCAAAACTTTCGGTGTAAATTCTATGTCTTTTCTATGGTAAATGTAAATACAAATACGACACATACCATCTGTCATATCATAATGATATCACAAAATGTTTGATTTATTTTTGTGAAAAGAAACATATCTGAAATTAGTATTGTTCCCGATTTAATTATATGTATACAAATCGTTTTCGAAATATATTGAATTTTTTCGCCGTATTAGCTATACCTATATAACATATTATTTATTTAGGAAATATTGTTTACAATACTTCTTTTATAGTGCAGTTATTTTTGTGGATTAAAGCTACTCAAAATAGTTCATTATATTATATAGTTTTATTTTAAATATATATACTCTTATAGGTATATGCGTATATATATTCTTAATATAGGTATATAGTCGGTCAAAGCATAACCTAAGTTTATACCCACTGCACGCCACTGTTATCTAGGACCTTTTGCCATCTTGTTGGTAGACTTAGTAGATAAATATGCTTCTAGGTGATTTTAAAGCGTCATTATCAAACCCTACCGGGCGCCCACTTTGATCGCCATCAGACAAGTCAAAATCACCATCGGAAAATTTTCTAAACCGACGTTGGCACTTATTTACTTTCAATATGTCTGCATACACAATTCACGATCACGAATTTTCTTTGTTACAACCGTTGCATTAACACTCGATCGAAAATGAAACAGCAAGCAATGACGTAAATGTTTCACTTAGTTGATTGTCCGCCATTTTGCAACAGAGTAATAAAAAAATTTAAATTTAATTATCACAAGTCACAAGACCACGGATTATAATATTGCGTATACAACACGTCTTTACACGTTCACTTTACTGAGCTTGACTGAAGCAAACATTGCACACCAAAAATAATTTATTACTTATGGGTACACCTATTATATTCAAAATACATAATAAAATTTACATTATAATTAAAATTTAAATAAATATGTTACGAAAAATATAAAAAATTGTACCACCTCTTGCTCGACGGCGTTTTTAAAATAAATAAAATATATTTATGTAGTATAAATATCAGTTCACTTTTCATAGTAGAGTAAACATTCGCACACTTTCAGTATGCAATGCCGCCCGCAATTATTATTTCTAATTTTTCCTTTCCTGCCTGCCACGCAGGCTGCGCAACCTTTAGGCCGGCGCCATACTGCGCGGATCTCCCATCGCGGAACTCTGCTACATTTCTTTCCATATGATATGCGCTTATCAAACATACTGCGCGGACGATCGGTCGACCCATTTTCTTTGCCGATTTTAAGCGACGGGAAAAACGCGACGGAAGATCCGCGTAGGGTAACGCCGGCCCTATTTGCATGAAAAAGTTGTTCTGCAGTCATGATATCAATCTTTGATTACGGTCAATCTCAATATTTAATTACGCCTAGTCAGATGCTACGCGTTCTCTTTATTATTTTATAGAATAGAAGCATGGATGTTTACTAAAGAATTAATAAGGCGACTCAAGGCATTCGAGATGTGAAACTACAGAAAAATACTCAAAATAAGCTGTATAGACGGAGTAACGAATTAAATTCAATTTTCAATTTCAATTTATTTATTTAATAATGTGTACATTACAAACTAAGTGTTCAAGGCATGCATATTATGAAAATTCATATATATCAAAATAGTAATATTTAACTAATTAATTAAAAATACCATAAAATCTGGTCAAAGGTGTAGGAGAATCCTGCTTCGGAAAACCCCTTCAGACACATGGAATATATCAATACCCAAAGCGATATTTTTCAGCATAACGGCAGATCTTCCAGCAGACATAACCATCGGCAGGTTGGTCCTGTATATTGAAATGTGAATCAATATATGCTGACGACGATGACGAAGGTAATTATCAGGAACATACACACCAATGCTCAGCATAATTTCAGGATTATCGATCATACCGCGCAACAATCGATAAAAATGCGTAATCAGATACACATTCCTTCTAGTCTCTAGACTATTGTAGCCAAGCATACCCTGGAGGAACTCGGTTGGGTAGAGCCAAGGATAAGATGTTACTGTTCGGATGAATAAAAATAAGTGTTAACACAATCCGAAAACTGGACACGTGATGAAACATCCAGAGACATTCCACCTCATAACACAGAGAAAGATTTCCGGAAGTCGGAACACTGGAAGGAGGAGAACTTCGTGGCTGAAAAACCTGAGACAATGTTTTGGCCACTCTGCTATAGAGTTATTCCGGGCCACAGTAAATTAAGTTACGATAGCCAACGCGCGTTGAATGGATAGGACACAAGAAAAGATCTCTAACGCCGAAAAAGGGCCCAACGAGTGCTTGTATTTTGTTGAAACTAGTAAACCTGGCGATGTTCATATTTTCTTCGAGTCTTTGCCATTTGGAGAGCTTGACTATAGTCTTATTTGTTTCGTTGTCGGCGTTGAACGCCAAATAAAGAAGATATTTTTGAATTTATGCGTAAGAAGTTTTGATAAAGAACGTGTTTTTTACGTGGCGTCTGCTTGTCTTCTTGTCTGACGAAAAAACTTTGGATCCATTTTAAACCCCTTTCCCGTGATCCAATCGAGCTGAAACTTTGCAAGCAGACTCGTGGCGACGATCAAGAAGATCTATCAAATTTTCGTTAAAAAAAAATTATATATTTTTGAATTTTTTAAATTTTAAATGGTTTTTTCATACAACTTACTATTAAGTTGTATGAAAATACGCATCTGGTAGACGCGAAACCTGATTATAGTATAATTTTGGATTTTTGGAAATTTTTTATTACTCCCTTTCGTAGCGTCCCCCGACCGAATCCCAACGCGTAGGTTAAGCGAAAAAAAATGTTTCAACTAGTAAACGAGAAAGGGAGTATACTAAAAACTTGGTTTTTATGGGTTACTTTTTTTTTCTTTCAGGTCTGGGAGCCGCAAACGTCTGGTAGAAGAAGAGGCTCCATCTTCACGAGTAGAGAATCCAGCCTGGGTCCCACTTACAAATCTACGAGTAGGTACAGTATTTATGAATCCCGGGATTCGTATTCCATACGGGATACTCAAGTACGTGTAGTTCCGAACATTCGGGACTGATGTTATCTAAGTTATCAAAATTAAATTAAGACTAAAAAATAATTTATGCCAAATTTACAAAAAAGTTTTTTTAAATAAATATCACCCCTTAGACTGTATTAGAACAAAGCGACAACCTTAAGAACTACCATGGCACAACATCGTTACACATAATTGAGAGTCAAATGGTACAATACCTTATTTTAACATGTTATTATTTTTTTTCTTTAAACTATATATTCTATTAATGTACACGTTACCTATCTGTAAAAGCTATGCAGGGCGTTATTAAATAAATTTAAAAAATAAAAATACATTGTTGTCGCAAAACAAATTCCAAGAAAGAAACTTTCCAGAATACGAACATTTTAAGAAACAAGTCAAATCCTTTACTTTGGACAACGATGTGTTGTAACATTGCCCACATGTCTCAAATGGTTTCTGTATTTAAAAAATTACTACTTCTAAACGGTTTCTGCTTTTGTACTCTAATTTAGCTTGAAAATATTCCTCTCATAAGTTCGAGCTTTGGCTCATATTATGTGGAGTATAATGTATTGAAAATGTTATAACGATTTACTTTATTATAAAAAACATTACTATGTACCTTCTGTATAAATAAATATAAATAAATAAACAATTAATGCACTGCTGTAGCTTTAGATATATTATTCATAATAATAATTCAGATATAAAAAATTATTTGTTAATAATGCATTATTACTTACGTCGTTTTCTATTCAAATGTTGCTTATTTATAAAATATAAATACATATGAAATGTACATAAATTGTTTTTATTAATTCCTGAATTCATTTAATTTAATAATTGTAAAATTAATGAATATTTTCTAATCCCAGGTTCATCAAAATCATGAAATACTGGGACCATAATTTTACCTCGGGATTGGATTCACCATCGACGAAGCTAACGGCTAAGTCGAGTGTTTTCATATCCAATCCCCTTCGATTCACATTCCTAACACTTAGGACGCCCAAATCCATCCACTCTTTTAAATCCTTTCCGATTCCTTCATCCCTCTAATATCAATCAATCACCTAAGCGTGGTTCAAAAGATATTAACAAAGGTTAATGCGTACACTGGGTACTTACATATATCTGACAGGCACCGGCACTTATTTAGGGCGAAAAAGTATCGGCTCACCAATTTTAAGATCGACTAAGCGCGTACTTTATTCTCAATAAGTTTCTCGATTTTTTTTGGTATAAGGATAATTCCCAAGTTTAAAGATAAAATTTGCATGAAATGCCAACGCACTATTACAATATCTGAGGAGTAAGTTTAATTCTTTATTTTATTATTATTATTATACTTCTCTTAAGGGGAATATCTACCTACGAAGAGCGACAATAGGCAATTTTTGTGATTTTTTTATATACATTATCTAGTCTAAAACAATGACTAGAGAATGTATAGAGTCACCACCACTAGAAATTTCAAGTTGATCGGTTCAGTGGTTGCCGAGATATTTTGGTCACCGATTCTCAAAATATGGTTTCAAGTAAAACGCATTTGAAAATTGAGCAATGAATAAACGATTTGTATATATTTCCAGTCACCCCTAACTCCATACCAAAGCAATTTACAGCAGGTCAAGTAATTTATACCTTTTTGTGTGAGATGTTATTACAATATAAATTTGTATATAAATATAAACAAACTTTCTAGAAAAACTAACAGCTTAGGTAATAACTTCTCACACAGTAAGGTATAAATTATTTAATTGCTTTGGTATGGAATTAGCGGTGTCTGGAAATATACGACTCAAATCGCGAAATTTTTCAACTTATAAAATAATCGATACCAGGTCCATAATATAAGTCCTCCACATTGCTTAGAATTCCCATATCATCGAGCACTCTTCACAAACATAATAAAAACAGGTCTAACGTTTCTATTATGAAAGAGCCCGACTGGCAGCTACCTGCGTGTAGCGCGGCGCCGAGTGGCGCGGCTCGTAATCAACAAAGGAATGCCACTATTTTGTTATTTTTTGAATTTTTGCCTGAAATTTTCACCAAACATTCTTATGACCTCAAATTTTAAGAAAATGAAAAAAATTGAACATCGATTTTTTCGAAATTCTAGGTAGGTATTCTCCCTTTAATAATAATTGCTCTGTCAAGACACTTAATGATCTAGAGGTTCAATCCCTGTCCGGGGGACAACCGAATTAGTTTTTAATTCTTTCGCAGCACATTTAGTTTGGTTTGAAAAATAGTAAGTAATTCAGAATTTTGGAGTATGTTCAAATTTTTCAAGAACAGAATACTGGATTTTATCCCCAGGGGGATATTTTTTGTTATGAGAAAATAGGTACGGAAATCTTTTTCGGTGTTCATAGGCTTACGACCTTTCGTATGGCTGGCTTATTGATCATTTTACACGGTATAACGTTCACCAATTCCACCCATGACAGACTACCGCATCTATCAAATTTTTGGAAGGAGTTAAAAAATTGAAATGATTTTCAGGCGTATTCTAGTGTAGTGTTAATAAATCGGAAGAATGTCATATATATAGATGAAGGATATGCTTTAAAAACTCCAATAAAAAATATAGATATCTCATGAACAATGGCGACATCTGTACTGGTTTATGGGAATGACAAAGTTTTCGACTGCAGGTGGCGGTAGTAAAAATACAACTCGTATGCAAAACAAGGTATGCAATTTAAATATATTTATACAACTTTCAAAAATTCGATAGATGTGTTAGTCAATCATGAGTGGAATTGGTGAACGTTACATTGTGTGAAGTCATCACTTAAGCCATCCGTACGATAGGTCGTAAGTCTGATGAACAGCCAAAAAGACTTCCATGCCTATTTTCCCATATAAAAACGGCTCTATGAGACATCTATAATACGTATATATTGGTAAGAATATTGATGTGACATGTATTGCGTATTGCGTACACGAATCTACTAGAATATAAAATATATATTCGCCGTATAAAACACAATAAAGGACGAGATAATAAATAATAACTACAGAGGATAAAGAGTGTTTATCTATTATGTGCGTAAGGTATAAAAATAAATTACACGTGTAAATAGAGCTCAGAGCAGAGCTTAAAAGAAACACCTTGTGTAAAATATTCATAGAATTTCACGTTTTAATAATTGTTAAACACTTTGGGCGGCGAGAGGGAATGGGCGGGGGTGGGTAGCGCCGGACCTTTGGAGGGCGGCGCAGGTAGCGAGGGCTGATATCTCCATAATGGCAGAGCACACGTCATAAATAATGTAGGCCGCACATACGCGGGACGCACCGCGTCATGCAAATAGCTTTAACCCTGCTCATGTTGTTGCCGTATTATTGTGTTAGCGAGTCAGGCCCTAAGCGTCGGGATGTTTGTTCAAGATTTATACAGATTTTTCGCTAAGCGGGGGGAGTCTGTGATTATATTCGTGTTTTTGCAATGATTTATTTTTTACGAGAAATATTTGTGTTAAATAATTAATTTTATTATTTGTTTTAATCCACTTATATTTATTAATTACACCTACGTGTTTCGGAAAAACCTTTCCATTGTCAAGGTGTTTTATATACCTATGTCAAAATATCAAAATTATTTAAAAGATATTTTTTTAATATTATTGCTGAAGTTCTTGATTACAAAAAATTAATGGAAATTTTTTTAGAATTGTACTAGTAGTTAAATTTAATTGATTATTAATAATACTTTGTTTACTTTTACATGCTTTACTAATTTCTAATGATTATAAATTATTCAATTTCAGACCAAAATTATTTACGTGTAAACGTCATAAATTTTTATCAAAACCGTGATCATTTTCTAATAAATGATTTTGAAAATTCAGAAAAACCATGATTATTCACACAACTTAAATGCTCTTTGACTCTTGTATTAAAATTATGGCCAGTTTTTCCAATATAAAACGCTGTACAATCTTAGCACGAAAGTTTAATTAACAAATATAAGCAGTTTAAAACAAATAAGTAAAAAAATATTTTTTTTTAAATGTCAAACTACAAAGTTGCTCGACCAACAAAAAAATACATTTATGTTAGATGACTTACAGTCCTTGAATGGTCACTGTTTGAGACTTTTTGCAGACGTACCCACGTCGGGGTCGCCAGTTTGATCATGTTTGTATCGCGAAATATATACTACGATTGAAATTATGTCGTGAATGAATCGAAAAGTGCGTGTTTGTGGAAAGGTCATGGTGTAAGGCGGGAAGTGATACAGGATGAATGAAAAAGTACTTACAATTTACACTGTCGGTTTATTGGAAAATTATAATATGAAAAACTACTGTCGAATCGCCTGCGTGTTCATGAAAGTAGTCAAGCTGTCATGGAGTACATGTACAAACCAACTGCCCATTCTGTGGATTCTCGGTAACGATGAGCGTGTGTGGTAGTTCGTTCTCGTATTATCATAATATATTTTTAATGCGTTTACAATGGATCTCTAAGACAAACATACAGAAAATTTGGACTGGCATTTTGAGAATTGATAATTTTGTACAGAAATATTAAATCTATTAATCGAACAAAGAAAGGAGAAAAGTAGTGGAAGTATGAGTGTATACGAGCCACGTCCTCAACAATCGTAGAGCTTCTCGCTCAGACCCGCAACCACACTATCGGAAACCTCGTCAAAGCCGCTTGAATCCTGGAACAAACGCTTTCGGTGAAACCTACGTTAGATGCGCACTAAGGGTACGCGTGCACTAGCTGCGGCATAATGTCGCACCGCAGCGTTGTAACAAAGGGTTTTGAATCGTAGTGCGCGCACTTAGCGGCAAAATAACGCAGCGGCGAAAAATCTGTGAAATGTTACAACTCGCTTGCGGCGGGCGGTCAGCGGCAAAAAAACGCATATTTTTAAAGTCTTGACCGCGTGCGCTACGCGCTGATTCGCTGTACCATATAATATTTTATGTGGAAGAACAATGGCTACACGCAATGATTCTGCTGATCTGGATGAAGATTTTAATATTGAAATGCTAATTACGAGAATACCACCATTGTATTATATTACTTCAAAAGAATATAGTGATATAAACATTAAACATTTCTGAATGGAGTATTTTTATATATGATAGAAGGTCCCACTTGTTTTAAAAGTTCATGAAAACATTATTTATTCATTTTATAATATTGGAAGAATTTTTCGGGGTAATCGTTAAGTTCACCAAATATTTTAAAGAACTGCCCGTTGTTTAAATGATCAGCGGCATTACGCCGTAGTGCGCGTGCCTGCTGTTTTCGCCGCGCGTCAAAACGTCGCAGGTTTTTTCGCCGCGCGGCGAAAAAACGCTAGTGCGCGCGTACCCTTATCGGGACGGGCCCTCCGACGGGGATCAGGCTATCTGCGACGGGCCGTCACGTCACCCGCACACCCGCACGATCATCGCATGTCAAACGCTCTTAGGGCCGGTTGTTTCAAGTTGGATTAAAGTAAGCGTTCGTTTAAAGCAGATTTTTACGAAAACGGATCGTCTGATTGGTGGAGAACGCAAAAATCTATGCTTTAAACGAACGCTTACTTTAATTCAACTTGAAACAACCGGCCCTTACACAAACACTCATCTTACGCTTTCATACTTTTCTGTTTGAAAACACTAAGTAGACTCATTGTTTGAGACAATTTTTGCTTTATTTGTTTGGTCAGATATCGAATTATCAAACTTGAAGCGGATAAGCACTTCACATATCATATTTTATATTCTACAATTCTTGGTTTAGGCCAGGGATTGGCAGTTTGTCAAGTTAGAAGAGCCAAATTGTGATGGAAACAGGATATCCAAGGTACTAAAGAGCCAAGAATTTATGTATATGGATATGGATTTTTAGGGGAAAAAAAGGTTCGATATGTTATTGTAAAAATTTGATAAGAACTGCATACATGCATCGCTTTTGATAGCTTTACTTTACTATACCTGGCAAACAGCTATTTATTTTTAAACAATTTTTATTAATCAATATATATATATAAAAAGAAACCAGTGTTTCCCTGTCCGCCAAGTTTTCTCCACAACCAGCCACAACCACCCGCCGGTGGTTATGGTGGTGGATAGCCCATGGTGTCACATCGAAAATATGCGAGTTTGGTGGGGGTGGCTGTGCGTGGGTGGGAGTGGGTGACGAAAATGTGCTTTCTAGCACATTGTTTTATTATGGGAGGGCCGTAAATGCTTCAGATTGTTTCAAAATAGGCGCGCCGACTGTGTCGGTGAGTCTAGAAGGTTCTGGAAAAACCTGCTCTAGAAAGTTCTGGAAGGAGAAGATTCTAGAAAATTCCCGAAAGTTCTATAAAGTTCTAAATTAAGTGGCGGAATGTGTCGGTGTGTCTAGAAGGTTTCTGTACATTCAATAAATTTCTTGAAAGTTCTGGAAGGAAAATATTTTAGAAGGTTCGCGAAAGTTCTGTGACGATCCAAACAGTGTACTAAAAATCTACGCATGCGAAACCTCGCGGGCACAGCAAGTCAATTAGAAAAGACATACAGAAAAAATCAAATTAATAAAAAAATATTTTTAAAAAATAAATTTAAATGCAGCCGGGACAATTAATTGGAGGTCCGTGGTTCGTGTCCCGGCCGCATTTAATTTTTTTTTTTAAATATTTTTTCTTTAATTTGATTTTTTCTGTATGTCTTTTCTAATTGATTAATAAAAATTGTTTAATAATTCACAGAACTTTGTTCTGAAATTGCAACTTCACAATAAGAATGTGTTTCCTTTAATATATTTATTTTTAATTGAAATCTAAGTACCTATATTTTTTTTTAGATTTATATTTGAGAATGTTTGTTCACATATATATATGTAGAGCCAAACATACAGAAACACAAGACATATATTGCACAAAGAGGCTTGTTACTTGTGCTGTATCACAAATATCACACGACTCATCAGTTGCAATCCATATTGCAGAAACCAGTTTAATATCTTCAATTTGCTAAAGTCATAAAAAAACTCTTCAGATGCATTCACAAAGCATCCTTTAATGAAACACCATCTGTGAAGCGGTTTTCTCCTTTTAGAGATTCCCACAGAGATCGCAAAGCTAGCATGATTGGCAATATTTGTACTATGTGTCAAATACGGAACTAAACTTTTAATTTTGACGCTGAAGTTCTGAGTTTATGACTGAAGAACCGCTTATTCCGACCCCTGGTTTAGGCAATGACAAGACAAAAATTTTCATTTTTGGGCTAATAATGCAGAAATATTGAAAAAAATACTTAACTACCTGATCAAAAAATTTCACAACGAACTGAACAAAATTTGAAGACGGAAAGTACATTCTTGATTTTTCATATTAATAATATTGATACGCGATATTTTGAAACAATATTATTTTTTTAATTAAATTTGTTAGTATACAATTGTATCCTGATGAAGGGGCTCTGAAACATGTTCATATTTTTCAATACAAAAGTTGTGGAAACAAAGTTAATTTTAATTAATTATAATATTAATTTTAGTTGATTGACTATCGAATTTTAATAAATATTTAATTGCAATATATTTATACACATAATATGTTTCAGTAATACATAGAGGACATAAAGTCTATCATGCAAAAACATTTGATCATAGGCCGTACCAATAATTAATGTAAAAGTCGTTTATTAATCCCACTGAAAGAGAAAATCCGTGCATTTAAGAAAAAATAGAAAAACATGGATTTTCATTTGAAAAAAATAATGTTTTCTTTATTATTTTCAAGGCCCTCTTAAAGAAATTTTATGAAGTATTATGAAGATGTATATGAACTATCTCAAAATTACCTACTTGATGAAACTATTTGTTTAACTAGTCTTAGTTTGATATCTCAAAATAACTATTAAAAATACAATTTCTTTGTCATATTTTACTTTACAAAATATTACATAAAAAATATGGTTTAAGAAAAATATAACGGTTTACTAGACACATTATTTGATTTGTTTCTGAGAACAGAAACATGAATCCAATTATCATAGTCGTCTAAAACAATGTTTTATAAACCGTGGTCCGCAGATATCTGGGGGTCCGCGAATAAATGTAAAAAAGTCCGCAGTCTCATCTCTGGACCATTTGACAATCTATACTAATATTATAAAGAGGAAAGATTTGATTGGGTGTTTGAATTGAATAGTCTCCGAAACTACTGGACCGATTTGAAAAATTCTTGCACATTCCGAATCCTACATTAATCCCTGATGAACATAGGCTATAGAATATTTTTAAAAATGTTAGGGATCCGTATGAAAACTTCGATAATGTAATCCAACGTACGAAAAAAAACCTTATATTGCGTACGCTGCGGAAATTATTGCCAATAGAGCAAAGTAATGTACTACAATTTTATAGAGGACATTAACATCTACAAAAAAGTCTGCGATACCATATATCTAAGTATTACAGTTATGTTACAATAACTTATGTTAACATTAGATGGAAACATTGTTTTTTAGAGAACAGCGTACCCTTTGTTTTCCCTCACAAACTTATTTGTTACTTAATCCTTAACCCGTGCAACGCCGGGTATGACCAGCTAGTAATAAATAAATAAATGAAAATATAAACAAATCACAACATCAAATACACAACACAACAAATAACAGATCAAAGTAGAATCCGATTTGAGATTACAGCTTAGTGGTAATATAAACCCGATGGTCTCTAATTTAGTTGCAAAAAAGCATCACCAACTTTCACATTAATTAACCGATAATTAATGTAAAGGTTGTTGTTGCAGTTTTACGGTAATTATTAACGTATTTTTTATGAAAAAGTATTTCTAGAATTAATGGTCTGAAATTTATTGCTGGTTTTTTTATTATGGGGGTCCTTGAATATTGTGCTTGTTTTCCTAGGGGTCCGAGACTGAAAAATGTTACGAAACGCTGGTCTAGAACTAGGGGGCGAACAGTGTATCGTACCCACCTGGCGAGCAGGCAGCCCGCGTGGTGGAAAAGCACGCGCCATTGCCTATCCTACAGGCGCTTTTGGTCGCTAGAATGCACTGTGTATTTTCCACCTATAAAACTCATGGACACTTCTACTCGTTTTATTTGAAAATAATTCATTAAAACATCACGTAATCCAGCTTTGAAAACAATTACGATTTTAGAATAAAAAAGTGGAAGTTTGCAGGATTTGTGGTAGATATTATGGAATTTTTATTTATTTACCGCAGTTTTAAAAATTAGATTTTATAATATCGTCGCTGTTTGCGTAATAAATCCTATGTGACGTTTTAGTAGTCTGAGAAAAACGAATAAAACTGTTTTAAAAAGTAATTGCACAGACTAGATTTATAAAAAATATTTTAAATAATTACTAGGCAGACTTTCCAGATGAACGGCAATATTTTTTTTAGTATATATCCATCATTTATATGAAACATTGACAAATTGATTCGTTCATCTCAAAACGTACTAAACGGCACATAGGATTAATTATATATACTTCGACGATATATAAAAAAATAGAGATATCAGTTGAAAAAATAAATATCTTGTTTTATTTCCTATCGAGTATTAATACAACCCCGTAAATAATTAATAAAATATTACTAAAAGCACCGAATTACATAGTCAATAAATAAACTATATTTAACAAGTTACGCCACACGGGGAATGTAAAATGTAGGTAGAAATTGGGTGATTTTTTACAAAGAGGTGATTGAATATCTTACATATTTTAATTGGCGCTTAATAAATTATACATTTAACTATTATTTTATTGGAAAATATTAGCAAAAAACAAAAATGGTGGCATTATGTCTATTTCCGCCGAACTCCTCCGTGACTAACATTTGACTGACACTAAACATTCCCCAGTGCACGTTTGTTCCAGTCAGAAAAAAGATCATATACAGAAATGAAACATGTCTAATGTACAATATAAGTAAATAGTTTAATATTATTAATATTTAAAGCATTAACTTTGTGGTTAGGCATTATAACAGATTGTTAGTTAACTTTGTAAAAACCACTACCAGATTTTAGGTCTACCGATTTCGAGACGTACCCGCCTCTTCGTCAGGACCACCACTACATTCACAACACTACACACCTCAACCATAGTATTGTTACACTTCCACCAATAATTGATCACATGCGTGTTAGTCTTGTCAGGGACAAACATGCACTGATTAGCCTAATGGACCATCAGGGATCTACCGAAAGAGAGTGAGAGGGGGCGGGGTCTAAAGTGGGTGTTACCCCATCTTTTGTGAACATTAAATTGAACAAAGAGCTATATGGAAAATTAATTTGGTTGTTAATTAGGGGTTCTCTATTATTCACCGCCTCCCTAATGTAAAAAAATTCTAAATTATTCAATTTTAAACCTTTATTATTAGTATTTAATATTTTTACCCCTGTTTTTGCGTCAAATTTATATAAAGTTTACTAACAATGTGTTTAATAGTTTAATATTTACCTTAAGAATTACCATAAAAAAATAACAATAATTAATGACCCCCTTGTTATAAATGACTTAATTTCTACATGGATTTTTTTTAACCAATTATTATTTCTTTATATATTTAATTCTTGATTTATCGTGCATAGAGGGTGGTACACAGAAACGAGCGACCGACCACCGGCTATAACCGTGCGCTTTCTCTCTCGCCGCAAAGGGGTTGCTGAGCGCAGTGCGACAACCGAGATCTGCCGGCGGATTACAACCACCCTCATTGGATTACAGATGCACATGCACACACCATTGACTGCGGCTACAGTCTACGCCAGGGCTGCCCAACCCCAGGCCCGCGGGCCACATTGTGGACGCATTATAAAAGGCCCGCGTGAGCAAGTAAGTATTAAAATTTCCACCAAGTTGAAAAAGTGTCACGTCTTCGGAAGAATTTATTTATTTATTTAACGCTCTTATGGGCTTTTACAAAAATATAGAATATAAATTTAAAAAGAAGTATCATAAGACAGATATAATAATAATACAGATAAAAGATACAAATAGTAATAGTTAAAAGGTAAAATAATAATACAGAAAAACATAAGACAGATAAAATAATAATATAGTTAAAGGTATAAATAATACAGAAAAATTCATTAACCATTTCCATTTCGTTGTAAAGAATTGTATCAGCTTTGTCCTAAACACAGTTATATTATCAGCATAAATGTCAGCCGCCCCTGCATGTTCATTCCCTAATGAGTGTAATCTGGGATTACAGAGTTTGCTAATGCATTAGTTCTGACATTTAATTTAATTATATTAATGATATTAAAAATAATTACCGCACATCTCTAAATGAGCAACATATTTTTGGTTTCTTGTTACTGTCAACATCTGATCTGACGCCTATCGTAGGAGAATTATTAAAATAAAAACAATTTCATAAATCACATTAATTGTACCAATGAATTACATTTTGATTTTAATTTAATTTTTTTCTTTATTTGGCAGAAGATGCTATGTATTTTATTATTTTAATAAAAGGCAATATTATAATATTGCATTTATTTTATTGCCCAATATACAATACAAGAAAAGTAATAATAAAAATAGGAACCGTCAATGGTCAGAGGCCCGCCTGTGAGTTTTGAATCGTTAATTTTGCCCGACTGTTAAAAAGGTTGGGCATCCTTGGTCTACAGTGTCTACACTAACGAGTACTTCACGCCTCAAAATTTAATATGTTGGATAGGCAGAAGAGATACAATTCTGTTTATATGGACAAGTAAACCCAAAAATTAAAGACGCGCTTTTATACGCTTTCTTTGCATACATTCGTAATCATGTTTTTCCGCCCATGCTGTATTTAAATCAGGGTTCGAAAAAATTCGAATTTTACACTAAAAAATAAAAAAATCGAATTTTTTTATGTATCCGATATATATCAAAAATTGGATATATTTGCAAAAAAAATATTTTATTTTGTACATGAATTATTGTTTATTAATTAATTGTATTACATACTGATGAAAATGAACCGCAGATTTCAAAAAATAACTTGTAGCCCTTTTTAAAATACAACTATCGCCATCTAGTAACGATCGCAGATATTAAAAAAAACAACCTGTAGGAATTTTTTAAATACAACTAGCGCCATCTTTTAACGACCGCAGATTTTTTTGGATATATCTACATATATCAAAAATAAAAATCAGGTCATAAATATCGTGATATATCCGCGGATATATATCCTCGAACCCTGATTCAAATATTAAACATATTGTTTTAAAAATTTATTGTTAGTGAGATGGTTATCAAATAAATGTGAATGACATTATTATTAATTTTAATCTTATTAATGACCAAATCATGTCGATTTAATAATGTGTAGTCATCCGCTTTACTTAAATGTTGCAAGTTCAGAGCTCTACTAACCAGTCAGGCAATTGTTGAAAAATCAATTACAAGATTCCACTACAACAAATAGATAAACTGAGTTGAATAAAAGCACGTCAAATGATCATGTACTCGCGATAATATTTATCGATATTAAAACTAAATTTTAAAGTGTGAATTCTGCGAATCTTAAAAATTATGAAAGATATTTGAAAACTGAAGTATACAGTAAGTGATATCGAATATACAATTTAGTTTTCAGTACTTATAGATAGTCACAAAGAATATCTAGCTCTATGTATTACAACTCTAACACATTATATAGACCGAACAAATGGGTTAATACTTAGGGCCTGTCCTACATAATAATTTGAATTGGGAACAACATATATATACAAATTAATTGAATATTAAATCATGTTTATTAGATTAAGATGTTGGAGAGCATTCTGCTCCATAACTTTTTTTTTAATTAAATAGGCCAGAGATACTGATTTCCCCATATCAAATTTAACTTCACAACGTGAAAAAAGGCGGTTTTATAACATTTTTTAAAGAGGTGAATATTTCATCATAATTATCAGATTCTGAGCAAAACAAATAAGCATATTATCAAGATCTAAAAAGGAATAGAATCGAAGGACATGCATAGTTCATTGCTCATAAACATACTCGTACATAACCGTTGCCAAGAGAATGAAAATTCGAAGTTAATCTGAACTATGTAAAAAAAGAGTTCCGTAAGTGACTAAATAATTTGTAATATTTTTATTTTATTTTCATTTATTGGTTTTCTTACAGCCATATAATAAATAAATCTTGAAAAAAACAATAATTTATGTACAGTCTTGGGCCAATTACAAGAAAACACATATATACAAGAATATTATACCAGGATCGATAAAAAAATGAGAAAAAACAACATGTCAAATAGTGAGTTTGTGTGAGTGTGTGTATTTGTGTATTTTTATGTGTTCGTGTTTATGTTCACATGTGTGGGAAGAAAAATGTCATCGCGCGAGTTTATATAAAATAAAGTATATTTGATTTTGCTTACTTTCTGTCCTGCTTAATATTTTTTATATTTTAATTTTATCCCCATAATTCAAATCATTTAAACAGAAGTTAACAAAATGGTTACTAAATGTAGGTAGACTTAAAAACGAAAGCAATGTGTCAAATGTGACAGCTTAGATTCTATTGTAAATCGTTTTTGTTTGTATTATAATTCAAATACCTTCTCTAAATATGATTTGATTTTTTTTTTCTATGTGATGTGCATTATATGTAATATGTTTTGATTTTATCTCTATCTGAAGTGAATTTGTTAAGTGCACTTTATAATTATTACACACTTATTATACACTAATTATTAATTAAATTTCAAAAACAGTACAGGTAGTTGCTACAGAACAGACTAGTCTAGTTAAGCAACTACCTTTACCTAAAAATTTAGAAAAATAAAATAAATAAAAAATTCATAAACTTTATTATTATCTTATTTCTTATCTTACAAATTGATGAATATTTTATTTATAAAAATTGTACTTCTATTATAGAGAAAGGATCTTTTATTGTAGAAATTATAATGGAAAATATACTTTATAGGGCAATGAACATTATTACATTGAGCTTTCTACTCAGAACTATAAAAGACTTCGCTCCGTACATGAAAATAAATTCCTGCATGTATCGTGTACTATACAAGTCTTTTTATCTATCTATCTATCTATATATCTATCAATAATATGGTCACCTCATTATAAAATTCTGAATGATGCTTTTGAATAAGTGCAACGTACTTCTCAATTCCGTTTTATCAGCTTTTAAAATCATATTTTGATATAAAATGGTATCTAATCACTTTTGAAGGCCAAAATTCGACATTATTAAACAGTATCTACTTTGACCACGAATTAACTTTATACTGCATCTAGGGTTGCCACTTTTTTTTGTGCAAATAAAGAACATTGGTTATTAAAGGTAGAAAAAAAAGTACGTTGTGTCAAAATAAAGTACGATTTATTTTACTTTTTTATTTTGCTTAAAAACATATTTTTCATTACTTTTAGCAACCATCAACAAATAATTATCACTACTAAACAACTGCACAGCATGTTTGCACTCTATATTATTTAACTTAAAGTAAATAAGTCATTTATTTTTATCAGATTCAGAGCCGCTTTGTTTCTTTCGTCTCGCCATTTGCTATTCATCACAGAAAAACTCTATAAAACCAATTAATCGTATTTTAACTGCATTCATTCCGCCATACACAAAACAAACAAGAAATTTATACAATCACATTGACTATGTTGACATTTGAAGTCAGGTTGCATTAAAAAACGAGCGTTTATGTGGCGACCACCACAGGGTACATCGTCAATTATCGAACCTATTCGGCAACAATCGATAACGTCATCGACCCCGGTAACTCTCTCGTTCCGTTTTACGCAAAAATTTCTACGATCAACTTTTTTTTGTATGTTATAAGTAAAATGAATCCCAGGGAAAACAAATCATGTGAAATAAAGTATATTCGCTTACTTTATTTTTCTCATAAAGTATAGAGTATAATTACCCGAAATAAAGTACAATACTTTATTTATTTATTTATGGGAAACTAACAGTACATATAAAGAGATTATACATGATTATTGAACAGTATAGAGACCACCTTACAAGTTTCCATAGAATTAACATGTGGTGTTTTAACATAAAGCAACAATAACTTGAGTTATATAATTAAAAACAATAAAAGTGCAAGTTTTTAGTTATGGACAAACTATGAGAGTCAAAGAATTAGAGGTAAATGGAGAATAAGGAATGGATAGTAAAGGATAAATCTACTTAGTAAAAAGGATTAGAGGTAAAAGGATAATTAAGAAGAGGTAAAAGAAGAATAAGAAATGGATAGGCAAGGACAAATCTACTTAGTAAAAAGGACAAGAGATAAGAATAAAAAGAAGTGCAAAAGATATACGTATAGCATAAAGATATCTGATCATATATATACACGAGGTCTGGGCATACATCTGCAAAATAAAGTACGGGTGGCAACTAGGGATGGGCGTTGAATGGACGGACTAGTTGAAATCAACCGTTGACGTTGCGTCGACGCGTCGACGGTTTACGTTTATCGCATGGACTAGTTGAATTCGTAGACGGTGGACGGCGGACGCCGTGGACGGTGGACGATTCGAGATACAACATAGTGCAAAGCAACGAGCGAGAGCAAGACAAAACGTCTCCGTTTATTTCTCTCTCATCTCTCACTGTCGACTTGTAGACGCCAAAGACGTCATAGACGGCTCGACGGGTAATTTCAAGTAAGTACACGACCATAGAGTGCAGATCTGTGTACACGAACTATGACAGAGACTTGAAATTTGAATGCATGCGGTGAGATTGGGTGAGATAGGCTTAATAAGCTATTATCTGTTATTTTTTACTTGATTTGTGCGACGTGCACGTGCGACGTTTCGGTTAATTCCCAATTTTGCGCTGTATAAAATAAAACAATTCTGTTTAATTATTTTATTTTTTATTGAACTAATATTTTACTGCTTACACCTGATATTGTTGTGTATACCTACTTCCTTCTTTATTATATATAGAAAGAAGTATATAAAACTATTTGTAAAAAGCCTATAATGTGCGTAAACAAATAAATAATAAAATATTTCTTTTTACATATAAGCACAAGTAGCGGTTTTACTTTCCCCGAAACTATATTCCTGCGAACTTCTTTAAATTTTAAAAATTAACGTAATAAAAATAGCCAACGGTTGAGCCGTCGAGCAGCGTCGCGTCGAACCGTAGACAGTTGACCATCGTCCCGATGTATAGATAGAACGTCCGCGACGTCCGCGTAACGAAGTTGACGCGTCAACTAGTTGACGAATTCGACTAGTTGATTGTCTCGTCGATGGACGGACGTGGACGGTCTCGTTTCGTCGACGGTAAATACGTCGACGACCCATCCCTAGTGGCAACCCTAACTGCATCGGATATTCTTCATTTCTTATGTAAAATAATTAATTTTACCTTCGATAGTTTCGAACTCCCGCAATTAATCAACCTGCAGTACCTAGCAGCAGTTTGCTCCACTTTATTGCCTCCATTCCAGCTATTAACGGCCGCGCACGCTCCACTACTCTCAATTGGCAAATATTTTCACATTCACAATGTACTGCTATACATTCAACACCATTTTGCTAGGATCGAAGAAGCGCTTGGGAGAGTTTCTCTCACCATTAAGGCACTATCATTAGTAGCTACACACAAAAAAATTGAAAATCGACATTTATACAGGGTTATTTGTAAAACATTAATAACCTCAAAGGACTATATTCTGCCTTGATTATGAGTCGAAAATGTTCATGCTATTATGACCTAATGTCAATAGTTAAGAAGATACGCGACATCAAAGTTCGCATTTTTTCCCAATATTTCTGGCTTATTTTTTGTAAAACGTTGGACTATCATTACAGTAACACATATCGATTACAAAAAATTCATTGGTTTCAATACAAGTTAAATAAAATGATAAAAATCCTGAAAAAATTCCAATTGGAATATTTTCCAATTGGAATTCGAAGTTTTTTATTTGACTTGTATTAAAGAGAATGAATTTTTCATGTTCGATATAAGTTACTGTAATGATAGTCCAACGTTTTACAAAAAATAAGTCAGGAATATTGAAAAAAAAATGCGAACTTTGATGTCGCATATCTCCTTAACTATTGACATTAGGTCATAATTGCTTGAAAATTTTCGACTCGTAACCAAGGCAGGAATATAGTCCACTGAAATATACAAACATCCCAATTTCAATAGAGATGACAGTTACAAACTATCAAGTATTGTATTAAGTACCACTGAAATATACAAACATCCTAATTTCAATAGAGATGACAGTTACAAACTATCAAGTATCAAACCCTGTTCTTACGACATTGATTCAACCCTTGAGAGACGTCGCAGTAAAGTCCGCCGACGGAACTAGTACATATTGCACACTGGCGACCTCTATTGTAGAAGAAGTGAACACTCCACAACAAAGTGCATACAATTTACGGCCACGAAAGTAGCACTCAGTCCGCCCTCTACCTCCGAGGGTAAAGGTCGTCCTCCTGATGACGTTGAATAAGCATTCAACGAAACGTCGAGAATCGTTTCTCGAAAAAACATACGGTTCGTATAAAATATCCGTAACCAGTTACAGTTAGATATAACACAGTTTATTCCATTCAATAAATACATTAGCTAGCTTACAAATGTTTAAATTACCTCGACATTACTATATCTGGAATCAAAATGTTGATGTACATGTGTACATGATCAAATTTAGCTGCCTGTTTCCACTTCCCCAGTTTTGATTTTCAACTTTTGTAGTATTTATTATAAGTTAGATTATACGACGTGAGTCGCGAACATTAGTAAGTTTACGAGACGTAATACCCACTGCATTATAACGCTTGCCTTGAGAGTTTAACCAGGCTCAGACGTCGGTCTGAGCGCGAAGGAAGTTTGTAACGTGTCAGTTAGTAGTTATTGCTGGTACAATGTTGCTTCTGATGCTCAACCTAATGAGGTTAATTAGCTGAAGGCTAATGAAACTTTACCTAATATATACGTAATGTTGTAATATCTTCAAGTTTAAACTAACCTTTAAACGGAGAAGCAAGTTATGAGTTTGAAAGGTTTTAATACTTTAATTTTTGAAAACATTTATATTATTTACTTATTATATCATGTTATCATTAACAATTAAAAAATATTTGTTTAATTTAAGTATATGTGCTTGCATTTTTTATATGTTATGCTAACACATTCTTAAATCAATAATGTTCTGTGTGCCTAGTAGTTGGATCGGAATTCCCTATGTAATACTAAAGATCAAAATAGTAATGTGTGGAATTTACTCTCTGGCTGGAAGGCAATACTTAAGGCAATATTGTTCATAGAGACAAACTAGCTATTATACCAAATTAATTAATCAATCAGAAAGATATACAGGAAAAATCAAATCCACGAAAAATATTTGGCTGCTACCGGGATTCGAACCACGGATCTCCTCCTATCCGGGGCAGGCGCGTTATCCAATTACGCTATAGCGGCCTTGTATATTTCCGTAAATATATCAACCTTATCTGTAAGTCTCTTACTGATAAGGTCGATATATTCAATGAAATGTACAAGGCCGCTATAGTGTAATTGGATAACGCGCCTGCCCCGGATAGGAGATCCATGGTTCAAATCCCGGTCGCTGCCAAATATTTTTCGTGGATTTGATTTTTTGGAATGTCTTTCTAATTGATTAATTAATTTGGTTTTAAATCTCATAGAACTTTGTTCTGAAAAAATTGCAACTTCACAATAAGAATATGTTCTTGAATATAATAACAAATATACTCTTATTACTGGTAATAAGGATTGTATAAATACTTTTTGATATATAAATTTTTATTCATCTTTTTTAATGATATTTGTAATGATCTTTGTTTACATCTACTTGAGATTATATATTAAAACCATCTAATTTTAAAATGCCACTACTTTCATCAGGGTGATAACAAAAATAATCCTTAAGCCTTTATTTTTAATCAGTCCTGCGCGAAGAGATAATTTCCGGCCTTAAATTAATTTTCAGTATTTCTGTCCTCTATCTACGTATTCGAGTTAAACAACTCGGAAATCAAATGTTATAATTATTTGAAAACAGTTAACATAACATTTCTTTACATCAAAATTTACTAAAATGATAGCGCCCGAAAATAATCACTCAAAAAATCGCTCCGTAATATGTCGCTCGCTAATCGCAGTTGTATCTCGAACTCGTCTGGCGAGCGATTCCGAACTATACGAGTAGCTACGTGGTGACCCAAGCCTGTTCGAGGAAGCTATATAACCTTTCACCTGGATGCATATTTTTCTTTAGAGTTCTTTTTTTTTAATAATATTGAATTTTGTAAACAAAAGACAATAGTTTTTTATAATCTTCATGAAGGAAACAGTTCTTTTTTCCTAAACCGGCTGGTTTTTTTAAATAATCGCAAGGGGTTATGTACAAAGTTAATTATAAGTTTCATTTGCATAAGCAGATCTACACATTTCTACATGACTCTCCTGTTCGGATGGACAATCTACAATAGAATGCTCAGCTCTCGAAGATACCTACATATATTCGCAAGGGAGAAAACGGAATAAAAACCACACACGTTGTAGGAACTTATTTTCATAAAACGAAATTATAACAAAACATTTAACTCCGACAAAACGTACGATATAATACGATAGAACTTTAAAACAAAAATTCCGAGTTAATTTAACTTTGCCCATCCCCCAAGTTGGGCAAGTCACGGAATTATTAACTTTTTTATCCGAGGGACGATGTAATGCTGTGCTGAGGGCAGTTACCAACTTGAAGCTCAGGAGACTAATATATGATAAGAGAAGAAAATACAAGGCAATAGCGTGCTTTAAATCTTTATTTCTCTTCATTTTATAATATTTTATTTCTATACACATAGTCCGTCATCCAGCCCTCATGTGTTTGCCACAATCTCTAGTAACCGCTTCATAGTCATATTTCATGAGTGATGTTGATGATTGCATAATTTTCTGAACCTGTACCTATCGATCTTACGTATGGAGATATTAAGGTGACGCGTGAGCGTGCGCAGTATTGAGCTTCTTGAGCCATTGATATTAAGTAGCATGTGTTTACGCATATTGCTGTTAATAAGTATGCTCAATACTAGCACGCCCAAAAATCAACCGCCGGTTGATTTATGAGTATGCTAATGTCATTCACCATGAAAAGGGGTATATTTTGAGCATGTATGAACAGGCTTGCTTATGAGCATGCTAATGTCATTCGCGGCTAGTATCGATTATCGATACGATCTTCTCAGTCAGCGACAGATTAAACAAATATGGCGCGTTGGGGAGATGACAAGACATTACTTTTCGTGACTTATTATAGGAATCACAAATGTCTGTGGAATACTCGGTCACCGCTATGTAAAAATACTATATATAGCAAGAATTAATGTTTATGAAACTTTATCAAAAGACAAGAATGATTCAAATCTTCCATCTTACAATAAAAATTATAAAATCTAAAATCAAAAATTTGCAGATGGAAACTCGGGAACTGTTTTGATTTATTGGTTCACTTCAATTTCCTGTTTCGGTTTGCAAAGTTTCCATTTTGAACAAGAGCGTCTCTATTCTATGACAAGAGCATGCCAGTAATAAGCATGTGTGTTTGATCGTTAGCTTTGAAGCATACTCATTCATGAGCATGATTAAAATAAGCATGCTAATAATGAGCAAATGTGTACAGTTGTTAGAGCATGCTAACGTGTATCTGAACCTTTCGAAATATTGTAGGTATAATATTATGACGAGTTTTTGCTTTTTAACGGTTGTCAGCTTTCTGCCTTTTACGGCATGATGCAGTAGGTACTCTACCTACCCCAGAAATATTTATTCATAATATTTATAAGGCGATCTAATTTAACTCAGCGAAGTCGAGCGCATCGTACAAAATAAAGGCTTCAAAGCCCCAGCCCTGTAGGTACTCATGCCCTGCCATGTAAACAAATGTAAGAGTTCAAAAATATATACAAGTTATATAAAAACAGTTTAAGAAAAAATAAATTTATAATTTCAATTAATGCAATGCTTTAAGTTTAAGTCCTTGAATGCATTTCTAAAAATGGTGTCGCATTATTATTAAAATATAATTGTATTGGCGTAAATTAAGATAGGGTGTTACTGATTATTTAACTACTTATCGATCGCAAGACGTTTCTTAATATCGCCTAAAAATGTGCTCTGATTCTATTATTATGATTGTAAATTTATAGTGTTACGATGATATTTACAAATTAAAGCTTTTGATAACGAAAAAAGCGGTCCATCATGATCTGTCAGCTAATAATATTTAGACTTGAGACAAGATGGTCATTTTATTTTAAAATAATTTGTATCAAGGTAGATATAATATTAATGGTAGATATAGTTGCTGACAAATATCAAAATCCGAAAGGTATCGTGCTCAGAGGAGAAAAATATGAATTGCTGCTCCACCTGATTCTTATGGGCAAGATAGAGGGTCGTAGAGGTGTTGGAAGGAGACAAATTTCCTGGCTCCGCAATATACGCGACTGGACGGGCATAAGAAGTGTTGGAGAGCTGTTTCGTGCTGCCCAGGACAGGGACGCTTTCTCTCGGGTGATAGTCAACGTTGGGGGGACCTGACATGACACCAAAAGAAGAAGAAGAATTACTAGAATTAATATTAACTAAATTAATATTAATTCTAATATAATAAATACACAGACAAAATTCTTGCATTATCCTATTTTGAATATTTTTCCACTTAAAATTCCATCTTCTCTAGATGACCCATAATAATTAACACCTCGAACCCCCCCCTCCCCTCACCAACCCCCTCACCTACGCCCCTTCACCGTAACACATTAGCTTGGTTTAACTTTTTAAAATTTTTAGTACACAATAATCCTGAAGGAGGGAACATTGTTCTCGAAACATGTAGATTGTTTAATCTAATAAAATGGTGAAAACAAAGTGATTTGTGTTTTATTTTAATAATAATGTCACCACAAAGCTCAAGCCTTCATACAGAAGAAAAAATATTCTTCTAACAGTTTTATTAATTTCATTATAATAGTGATGGTTGTTCTTTAAACTTTTATTAATTTCAAGCTACAGCCGCTTCGGTTAAACAAATAGCCGCCCGTGGACGCCTTTTAGTCGATAATTAATATTTATTTCTTAAGCCTTTGACGTAATCAGTTTCTTTGAAACGTAAACATTTGCTTATCAAAATCCAAGTCAAGTGAAGTATACAAGTTGCGCGCAAGTTTCCAGCAAAGGGCTTCGCTGGCCCGTCGATAGTTCGCCCTACAGGTACAGAAACCTAATGTTATAAACAATGTTTCGCTTTGTTATAGTAATATCATAAAAGAGCTGTCCATAAATCACCTACAAAGTACTCGGCCAACAGTTAACGCTTTCAAATAAAAAGATTCCTTGGGGCATAAATAACTTTTTGCGTTGAAGAGTGTAGAGAAAAGGTTAAATTGAATTTCCAAACAATGAAAATAAAAGGATTATTGGATGAAGAATACAGACAAAAATCTCCCGTGATCGTCTCGCGACTTTCTCCGCATAAGCCAGCTTGGCTTGGTGTACCCGCTACTTCAATTTAACAAAAACACGGCAAAAAAATCAATGCATCAGTAAAACCTACGAAAGTACTTGAATTTAGTCTTGCGCAGTAGGTAAATAGGTATATAACCTTAGTAAAGCTATATTCTGTCATAGTCAACGTGGAAACCCTATTTTTACCTTTCTATACAACACTATTCGTGAAGACATTATTGTCACCTGCATTTGCACTAATACCCAACTGCCAAAAACAGGTCATAATTTATTGCTCATTAAACTGTATTCTTTTATCATTATTTAATATACGCGAACATTAATTTAATTTTTTTTTAAGTATATATACTTAACTGTGCTATTGCCTTAGTAATCAATAATATTTACATTATAATTTATAGAACTTAACTTTGTATACAACACTTTTTTATTGAAAAAAATTCAACATGTTTCAAAGCCAATGGCTTCTTCATCAGGATAACAAATGTACAAAATTATATATGGAAAATGAATAATAATAAAGTACCTACTTAACATGAAAATAAATTTAAAAGATAACTGTTTGTAAAAAGGACCCGATTATTTATAATATTCAATTTACTATTAACACTTTTTTTTATTTCCAAAATTTCTAATTTATCAAACTGTGATTTTGTATAATTTCTATAAAATATAATTATAATGTCACCACAAAATAATTTTGCTGTGTTTGAAGAAGAAAATAATATTTACGTGTTACTATCCATAGGTACATTTGATTCTTTACATATATTATTTTACTTTCACTTTTGCTTTTGTATTATATTAAATGTACTGTTTTTATTATCCACATTTTATATTTATATCCTTAATTAATTGATTAAACTTAGAGTTATGTAGTATTTTGTTTCATATCTGTATTATTTAGTTCTCACTATATTGTCAGCTGTTCATCTTGGCACAGGTTCTTCCTAGTGAGATGAGCAGCTCCATTCCCTAGGTCATGAATCAAGATGAAGATAAATAAATAAATAAATAAAGTTAAATTGAATTTAAAACGTACCTAACAAAATAAATTACACACGAAAAATAATTTCGTGCTTGTGCGTAAAATTAATACCGGTAATATTTTTTTGATTTGAGAACTTGTATGCCGCCGGTGTCTCAAATTAAAGGATTTTTTATATTAATGCGATCGTTTCAGTGAAGCGGTTGGTAATGAAAGCGAGTGTCTTGTATGTATGCATCAAGTAAGGAAGATAAGTAGAGAATAGAATGGAAAATACTTACACAGTATACTAAGAACAACAATACGTACGCACGCACTGTGACGCACACATTGACACAGAATATGGGGGCACAAGGCGGCGGCAGTAAGAGACGTGCCTTCGGTGCCATTCGCGCTCGCAGCCGGCGCTTTAAAAAAAAATACGCTTCCTAAAAAAATGCCTTTTTTATGTTTGTGGTGCTTTACTAAAAAGGTGTGTTGATTATCAAAAAGACGAGAAAGAGTTTTTAAAAGTCTACGTTGATGTTAATCAGCGTTCTTGCAATTCAAGTGCAGAAACTAGGTACACTAATTACATCAATTTTCGGGATTCATGTCTACCTTATGCGTCGGAATCTCAGAAAGGGAGTAAAAATAAAGTGACAACTCTAGCGTCAACGCAAGAGTAGGCTAATAACTCACCGACAGGCCGGAGATATACTACTGTTATGTGTATATTGCGATACTAATGAAGTACTGTGCACATTTCTGTGTCGGTTAAGGCGCAAACACAACAGTTTAGATAACTTGATAAAACGCAATTGTGAAATTTAACAATAGCGATGTAAAACACCTCTCGAATCTGTATTTTTTGCATAACATGTTACGAGTTGGCCAATACGTCTTTATAAATACCATCGTAGTGTATGGTACATAGAATAATATAATTATAACACCGCACATTGACATATTTAATTATATTTACTGATTCATATTTCTTGAGGGTACGCAATGCATTCAAAAAAATGATAAGATTATTGGATATTGATCTGTTCGAGTGCAGCCACACAAGATTAAGAAAAATTTTGAGTCCTGAATTTTTTTCTACTTAATAATTAAGTCTCTTTTTCTCTTGTTCATTCTTTTTGTATTATTTTCAACATGCCTATGTTTTTCTGCTAATAATTAAGTGTCTTTTTCTTTTGTTTAAATTTTTTATTCTTTCTTGTTATATAATTCTTAACATGCCTATGTTTTTCTGCTAATAATTAAGTGTCTTTTTCTTTTGTTTAAATTTTTTATTCTTTCTTGTTATATAAATCTTAACATGCCTAAGTTTTAAGAGAAATTTTGAGTGCAGAATTTTTTTCCTACTTAATAATTAAGTCTCTTTTTCTCTTGTTCATTCTTTTTGTATTATTTTCAACATGCCTATGTTTTTCTGATAATAAGTAAGTTTCTTTTTCTTTTGTTTTTAATTTTTTATTCTTTCTTGTTATATAATCCTTAACAAGCCTTAGTTTAATTCATAAATATTTATCATTACTAACATATTTCTAAATGTGGAGACCTGTAATTTGCCATCTATATTATATCAATGTTTTCTATGCTTCTTTGTTGTGCTGTTGGTCTTCCATGAATATTAAATAAATAAATAAATAACGTCAAGAGAGTGCAGTGAGTACATTGAAAATTACGTAAACGTATATTTTGAAAAAAAAATCGAAATAATAGGTATATTTCTCAATATTCCTATCACTAATTGTGGCAGTAAGGGCCGTGCCTTCGGTGCCATTCGCGCTCGCAGCCGCCGCTTTAAAAAAAATCGAAATAATAGATATATTTCTCAATATTCCTATCAAAATTATTATCATAATGTTTTCTCACCAAAATATATTTTTATCTAAAACTCGTACTTTCATATAGTGTAATGTGCGACAGTTGCGTTCCTAGGGTTGGCCGAGGCCATTTGGAGCTAGCAGTGTTATTATTATATAGAGGGTAGAAAGCCAAAAGGGCGTTAATGATTAATTCTAACTTTACAGGAGAGCAAAATAATGTTTTGTCAATCTGATTTTGTCAATATTTCTTTTATTATTTCCATATGTGTTTTGGATTGACAAACATGGAAATCGTTTAAAAGAAACATTGACAAAATAAAATCGACAAAACTTTCTTTTGTTCTTCTCTAAAGTTCAAAAAAATCACTGGCACCCTTTTGACTTTCCACCCTCGATATTAATATTTAAAGCATTAACTTTGCGGTCGAGCATTTTAACAAAACGTTAGTTATGTAAGTATATAACCACTCACGGAGATTTTTATTCTACCGGTTTCGAAACGTACCCGTCTCTTCGTCAGGACCACCACTAGCATGTAAATACCCACCACACCTACACACCACAACAATAGTATTATATACAAACTAACATTTTGGGAAGGTTTATTCAAGGATTATCAATCGATTTGCAAGGCCCTTATAGGCAAAACGCGTCTCAAAAATTGTAGAGCTAAAAATCAAGTATTTTTTCAATTGATTCAGCAACATTGTAGATTGACACTTTTAAAAAAATATATTATTGTATTATTTGAGATGTCTGAATAATCATGGTTTTTCTGAATTTGCAAATCATTTATTAGAAAATGATCACGGTTTTGACAAAAATTTAGGACGTTCTATTTTACACACAAATAATTTTGGTTTAAAATTGAATAATTTAGAATCGTTAGAAATTAGTAAAGCATGTAATAGTAAACAAAATATTATTAATAATCAATTCAATTTAACTACTAGCACAATTCTAAAAAAAATACTAATAATCGCGAGCAATCAAGAACTTCAGCAATAATAATTTAGAAAAGCAAAAAACAAAAGACATTATTCATTTTGATATTTTCACGTATATGTAACACCCTGACGATGGAAAGGTTTTTCCGAAACGTGTAGGTGTAATTAATCAAATAATATAAGTAGATACATAAAAATAAAACAATCAATATATTTTTTTAATCAAGTTTTTTTCTCTCCATACGTGCAATGCTTCTTTCTCAATATTGTCCACCCCCTGAGTTCTCATCTCTCGGAGTTGTACGCAAATTATTTTATATTCACTATATATATGAAGTTGGCCGAGTTTCACAGCGTTCAGCAGCTCGCTATATCTACGCGATTAATTTTACATGCTGGCAATGGCTACGTTAAGATAATGTCCTGGATGTGTCAAGCTTTTCAGTATTCTCGCTCGTATAATGTTCCGGCGACTTGCAGAAATCGTAATACGGCGACAAAATTGGCTCACCGCTAGAAATGTCCACTTCCTAGAGCCACCTTCAGAATTTAAGCCGCGTCAGTCGTATACTTACAAAAAAATATATTTATTCATTTCAATATACGGCACAGAAGTACCTTTTACATAATAATATACAAGAAATCCAAAGAGAAGAAGAGCAAAAAAATTACAGAATTGACATAGAATAGATAGTTGTTAAAAGTTATAACAGTAATTTAGAAAAAGGAGGTGTGAAGTACCTATATAAGATAAAACATAATTTGTAAAAAAGGAGATGTGAAATATACAGGGTTATTTGTAAAAGATTAATAACCTCGCAGGACTATGTTCCTGCCTTGATTATGAGTCGAAAATGTTCAAACTATTATGACCTAATACCAATAGGTTTGGAGATATGCGACATCAAAGTTTGCATATTTTTTTCAATATTTCTGACTTATTTTTTGTAAAACGTTGGACTATCATTACAGTTACTTATATCGAATATGAAAAATTTATTTCCTTTAATACCATTCAAATAAAATAATAAAAACCAAATAAAATAATGAAAACATTCCAATTGGAATTTTTTCAGGGTTTTTATCATTTTATTTAACTTGTATCGAAACGAATGAATTTTTCATAATCGATATAAGTTACTGTAATGATAATCCAACGTTTTACAAAAAATAAGTAAGAAATATTGAAAAAAAAATGCAAACTTTGATGTCGCATATCTCCATAACTATTGGTATTAATTAGGTCATGATAGCTTGAACATTTTCGGCTCATAATCAAGGAAGGAATATAGTCCTGCGATGTTATTGTTTTACAAATAACCCTGTATGCAAGGTTAAACAAATAGATACAATAATTTGTTTGTGATTGCATTATGAATTCAGGACGGCAGGGTGGAGAGCTTTTAGTAGCGAGTCTTTATATTGTGCTGAACTGGAATTAAAAATATCAGAGCTATGCGCATAGGTGTTACCTAGCTTATGCTGTGTGGTTACAAGAGAGTTAAAATGCAAATTGGTTCTAGTATTATCACAATAAAATGGTGTAGGTGTTCGATTAGCTCTTTCAGGCGCATGAAACATAAACAAACACAAAATATTATGGGATGTCAAAATGCGAGTTAATAATTTTTTGGAGTAAAATCAAATCAGATTTTTTTTTAAATAGAAATGTGAACACGGAATACGTGTCACATCAATATTCTTACTATTTTCAAACTAAGCTAAACGCTTGTGCCATGAAAATAGGACTAACTTGCTATGGAGTGAGGTTCGAACCCGCGACCTTTGGATCACGAGGCGAGTCTCCTAACCAAGCTACTCTCTTACCTAAATAATACAATTCTCCAATCATAATAATGACAATAATCCAGTAAAAAATTGTAATCTTGTGTAGTTGATATTTTCAATTGGGATGTGAAGTCGATAGTAATTGTTAATTACTGTTTTTAATGGCTGGAGTTCTGTAAAAACGGTCGAGTCTAATATAATTTCTATAAAATCATATATGACTTAACGCGATACTTTCACTTCTTGGACGATATCGCGCATGGAGAGGGGAAAATCGGGAAGGTAATGAAATGGGAACCTCGAGGGAGCCCGAAAGGAATTGCCGCCAGAACTGGGGAGACGGGAGCCGAGCTGAGGTGTGATCGGGTGACAAATATAGATAGAAATAGAACTTCGCTAACGAAACTGATCAAAACTTTGCGGGGACAATTGGATAAAGTGACAAAACCAAGAACTTGTTTTTAAATAGAAGAATCCACATCACTGCCGGGAAATGCCCACCTTCGGTTCTGGGCAGGTCACCGGGCCGATTCTGGAACTCAATCAATCTCGTCTCTGTTCGTCTTTGAGATCACTGATCGATCGACGTACTTTTATTTTATTTTGATGATATTTGTACTTGGTGAAATCTGAAGTGCAACATAGCACAATACGTAAAATTATGCAGCAGCGAAGTCACCAAAATATGATTGTATATTATTATTACCGTGCTAACAATGTTATGATTACATCCGTAAGATTAACACAGCCTACGGATCATAAAGTGGAAATAGTTCAGAGAGTAAATATCAAAGTGATTTTGAGGAAACCCTCAATATTTAACGTCCCAAATATTAATCAAATCTATAAAAAAATTTGCGATACTTAAAATTCACAAAATGTATATCAATAATAGAACATTTGGATGTTTTAGTAATAGATCAGCTGGAAGTATTTTGATACCTAAATATAATACTGGCACAGCCCAACACCATTTCTCCTATCAAGGAGTATCATTCTTTAATGCTCTTCCCAATGAAATGAAGACGGAAAAAAATTATAGAAAATTCAAGACTAAATTGAAAAATTAAACTAAATTCTACAAAAAACCATCACAATAACGCAATGAAAAAATCTTATCAAAAACAATCTATATATACATTTAAATGTTATTACAATACCTTCTTAATTATTAATTTTTATAACTTAATTTAATGTTTCCTTGTGTATATCTTATTTACTTAATGTAATGTCTTACATTTTTGTATTCTTGTATTGTTTACTTACTTAATTTAATGTCTTAATTTTTATAACTTAATCTAACGTTTCTTTGTCTATATCTTACTTCTTTAATCTAATGTCTTACACTAACGATTTCATTAATAATAGATATATACATATATGACAATGCCCCCACTTTTAAACACGAGAATAAATTCTCATTTAAAAGTGGGTAAGCGTGTAATATAAATGTGTATTAATTATATTATATTGAATACACTCTTAAGTTTATACATTTCCAAATAAATTTAATAAAAAAAAATTAAAAATACATTATTTTGTCGATTTGTTTGAGGTTTTTTGGGTACGCAGCTCGCCTATAGCCCCCTTGAAGATCGATATTTCAGATTCCGTTGTAGGGATTGATCCAGAGCGGGTGATGATGGACCTCGCAACGGGATCCTAAACGTCGACTTAAGAAGAAATATGCGGCATAAGGACCCAGTTAACTGAACACAGAAAAAACAACAGTGATTTATTGCGCATTATCTAAATCTATTTCCGCAACTCACTCAATATTTTATGTTTTAATGGATTTATAGATCTGTTTTATGTTTTCACTTTAATCATTAAAACTTGTTTGTGTTTAAAATGAAAGTGGAAATACAATCACTCGGGCATACCTGACCTGTGGACACTTTGAATTCTGTCACGGGATCGTGGCAACGGGAGAAAAATCAAACACGAAATTAACTTAAAAAATTAAATACACGAAATTAACTAAAGATTTTATTCTTCACCACACAAATTTATTTGGAGCACTATCATTTAATTCACAATAATTTCGCACTAATCACTCGTCCGTGGAACACTTTATAATCGCCTTTCCAGAATATTCGCCGTCTGTGGTCGCGCTTAATCGCCGCTTTGCTTCTTAGGTAGGTACTCTTAATTATTATTGCTGATGTTTCACTTACCACAGAATCGCCGCTGTTCGCTTCTGGTTTCGCTTTATCTGTGGTTCGCCAAAAAAGGACCTGGTTATTTATAATATTCAATTTACTACTAACACTGTTTCTTATTTCAAAAATTTCTAATTTATCAAACTGTGATTCTATATAATTTGTATGTATTTTGTTTGTTTTTCATCTACTGAACTAATGAATGATAGTTCACTAAAATGAACTATACCGTTCGTTCGTTCAGTTAAGTGAACTGTTCTAAAAGAACAGTTCGTTCATGAACGCCCCATCTTTTATATCAAAAGGTTGACGCCTCTCAAAAAACTTACTATCCAAAAGCCTTTGTAATCACTGAGATATATTGAATAGGGTGAGATTCACTATTTTAAAGGTAAGCGTTATTTTCTATTAATATTTTTTTAAACCCATTCTTTTCTTTAGCACAGTTATCAAAGGGCTTTGCGGAAATCCTCCGGAAATGACATCTCCCCGGCTGATTGCTCCATTAGAGAGGAAAACTTTTAAATGACGCGCGATACTCGCCCAGATTACATAAACATAATTAAATGGGAATAAAGGGGAATAAAGGGGAGTAAAGTTCCACGAGCTCTTCAGTTCCTCTCGGCTGAAGCAATCAGCCTGGATTTGCGCACTCGGACGAATGAGTCGGTAATGCGTTGAATTCAACAATTCGCTCTTCTAAGCGCTTGTTCAGACACAGCGGGAACCGTTCAGTTTCAGAATCGCGTTTCAAAACACGCGATTTGTGTCATCTGTTCACACAGCCGCGGTTAATAAGCGATTTGTGCGCGCGAAAATAAACGTCAGTTTGACAGTTCTGGTGCCGTTCTCCATCTTTGAATATCAGAGATATATTCGCTCATTACTTTGTTAACGACGGCCGTGTTCCGTGGCAAGACACATAAATATCATTCTGTCAGTTCATTTTTGGTGAACAAATACCTACTTCTCTAAAATACTTTTTTTTTCCACCATTTCCAAATATCTCCACCAACTCCTGCCAAGCTTGGTTCTTGGCATATTTGAGTAATCCTCACACTATTACAGGTCTTTTCTCCCATATTACAGGTCTTTTCTCCACTTCATCAATAAAAAATTCAGTGTCAAAGCGATCCATAACCATAGAAAAGAGAATATAATCCACGCGTGCTCCTGTTGTGACATGGAACCGTGCGGTGCCCGCAACGCGACTGAACGCTCTCGTAGGCCCCATAGTAATAGGATCGTGCGGGCGCCGTGCGGGTCTATTTTCTAGCGGTTGGGTTGCGGGCATCGCAGCGGTTGACTAACCGCACGGTTGTGTCTGAACGATCCCATACAAACCTAGGTAAATGAAACCCGCACGGATCTCATGCGATTCTGAAACGGCACGGTTCCCGCTGTGTCTGAACAAGCGCTAAAGGCTTCTATGGCTTTCTAGACCCTAGGCCGCCGGTCGATAACCTTTTAAGAAAGTACAATACTTTAAGAATAAAATATTTGAGCTTATTCGAATGTGCTGCTGGAAGTTATTATAAACTGGCACCGGAATAAACGAGAAGAACAAATTCAAAACACTAGTACGACACAAATATGCGACATGACAAATAACGAATAAAAAACTTTTTTTTTTTATTTTTGGCGAAATTTAAAATAATTTAAATTTTAATAAATATTATCATTAAGTTTTGCGGGTTAACTATTTTAAGTGTGACAGCTATTTCGGCGGACCACAAATATCTAATTACTCTAAAAAGCGAAGGGGTAACATAAAATTTTATAAATAAGTCATTTATACGTGGTGTATCCACTGTTTGATAATGACCTTGCAAGCCGAAACAGCTGTCACACTTAAAATAGTTAACCCGCAGAACTTCATAATAATATTTATTAAAATTTAATGTATTTTAAATTTCATTAACAATAATATTTATTAAACTTAATTCATTTTAAATTTCATTAATATCCAATAATTATTAAAATTTAATTTATTTTAAATTTCGCTAAAAATAAATATGTAGTTCTACAAATTAAACACAAAAACCATAAATAAAAAATTTAAAAATTAAAAAATAAAGAAAATAATAAAATACCATAAACAATATAAATTAAAAAATTCTACGGAGATAGGACAAACAGCGTGTGTTTCCAAAAGTGTTCGTAGTGTAAGTAATGAAACGGAACAAAAAAAAAACACTGCAGTGCGCTGTGAAATGACATAGCTTAACGTATGATTTTAATTTGGTATTATATTATTATTTAAGGATCACTAAATAAGGTTATCTTAAATATACTATACTGTATTCTTGCGTAGAAACTGCCAATACAGTTTTGCAAGATTATAATAATAGACATGTTTATAGATTATAATAAATTAATAATAAAAGAGTAAAATACTTGTGACTGGATAATTCGGTCGATATGGGTAGAATATTGTCAAACGTACAATAAAAAAAGATAAATATTTAATGGTTAAACAAACCATGATTGAAAATTGGTTCTAAAACGAGTCGCATTCTCACACTTCATTCTACGGCGTGTCTTTTCTTCCTTTATCACCCTGAGAATATGTACCATCTTTTTTCTTTCTTCCGCACTCTCTCGTTCTCTCTGTGTTCTCAAAGAATGTTTCAAATGTATTCTGTCTTTGCTCATTTCGATAGATACATTTACTGTAACTCAACAAATCCGACTTATTTTAAGACTTTCGTTGATTGACTAAAAAAAAATATCACATAATGTATACGTGTACCGACACTCAATCTCATTATAATTGTTATTTTGATTGAAGATAGCATAAGAAGTGAAAAACTGAGAATTATTTATGAAGAAGGGGATACATTTTTAATAATATTGTCACCTACCTAGTAAGGAATATATTTTTGATTTTCCATTTCTTGTTTATTCAATTCAATGTTTATTCAATGTTACAAGTATTTACAATGTTTACAGTGTTTACAAAATTAAATTAAGCTTTTTTCATTGTTGCTGAGTGTCTTGGCAGCAAATAAACACTAAATCGATTTGACGCCCTGCCTGCTACACTAGTAATTTACTGTATTATAGCAGACAGTGCTCTTCCAGTAGTATAATGTTCAAGAATATTTATTATTCATATAACATTTGTGAATCAATCTTATTGCCAATTAAATTTAAGTAATAGTAATAATTAAATGTTTACAATTTAATAATGGTGTTAATTAATTCTATTATAGACTATAAAGTAAAATAAAACAAAACAATTAAAAGTATTTAAAAAGATGAAAGTAAATGTTCTTGTAGGATTAGTATATTTCACATAATAACACGGAACGCTTTATTTAAAAGAATATTTGTAGATCTCGTCTTAGTAGTTTTTCGCCAAACTAACTTCGCTATGCAGTTTGCGTAGTGCAGTTCGACGTCTGGAAACGAACTCCACATAACTCTGGAACACGAGCTCCGCTCCAGACAATTGTTTCCCAGGAAGCCTGGACTCAAATTGTTTCGGATTGGGACTAGACTGCGAAATCGTAAGTTAGTCCCGTTTTCATAGCCTAGCATTTTCTGGAGTGTAGCTTAACTCTCAAAATGGCCCAATATTGACGAGACAAACCGTCATGTAGCATGATGGGAGAGGGGATATCCGTCGAAGAGCACGTGCTGATCTAACACTATTATTTAAACTACTGAGAGGATATTAGGGATGGGCGTTGAATGAACGGACTAGTTGAAATCAACCGTTGACGTTGCATCGACGCGTCGACGGTTTACGTTTATCGCATGGACTAGTTGAATTCGTAGACGGTGGACGGCGGACGCCGTGGTCGGTGGACGATTCGACATTCAACGTAATGCAAAGCAACGAGCGAGAGCAAGACAAAACGTCTCCGTTTATTTCTCTCTCATCTCTCGCTGTCAACTTGTAGACGCCATAGACGGCTTGACGGGTAATTTCATTTCAACTCTAAAGTACACGACCATAGAGTGCAGATCTGTGTACACGAACTATGACAGAGACTTGAAATTTGAATGCATGCGTAGGGCGAGAAAGGCTTAATAAGCTATTATCTATTATCTTTTACTTGATTTTTTGTGATGTGCACGTGCGACGTTTCGGTGAATTCCCAATTTTACGCTGTATAAAATAAAACAATTCTGTTTAATTATTTTATTTTTTATTGAACTAATATTTTACTGCTTACACCTGATATTGTTGTGTATACCTACTTCTTTCTTTATTATATATAGAAAGAACTATATAAAACAATATGTAAAAGCCTATAATGTGCGTAAACAAATAAATAATACAATATTTCTTTTTACATATAAGCACAAGTAGCGGTTTTACTTTCCCCGAAACTATATTCCTTCGAACTTCTTTAAATTTTAAAAATTAACGTAATAAAAATAGCCAATGGTTGGGCCGTCGAGCTGCGTCGCGTCGAACCGTAGACAGTTGACCATCGTCCCGATGTTTAGATAGAACGTCCGCGTAACGAAGTTGACGCGTCAACTAGTTGACGAATTCAACTAGTTGATCGTCTCGTCGATGGACAGACGTGGACGGTCTCGTTTCGTCGACGGTAAATACGTCGACGACCCATCCCTATCTCTATATCTCGACTGTCCCAATCAACTGGACTTAATCTCTTTTCATGTTCCCTGCAGACGTACCCGACAAAACGTGCTCTTACATGTTCCGAGAAATAGAGCATCCCATACACAAAATACATTTTTATATCGCGCATGCAAAGGTTTCGATAATAATTGTAACGATATTGACCTCTTCAACATTGGTCTTACTGAATTTAAAATAATGCTTTAGATTACATGTACTTAATCGACTCTGATCATTCACTCACTATACCTAATCTTCTCTTCCTCCACCCCTATCCTGACTCCTACCTCCTCATCCATTTTTCACCCATTATTTAACTCATCTCTTGATATACTTTTTCTTTTTTCACATTCAATCACTTACCACTATTCATTCTTAACATTGTTTATTGCTTACTACTATTCAAAAATTAATTCAAAATAATTATATTATTAATATTTAAAGCATTAACTTTGTGGTTAGACATGATAACAGAATGCTAGTAAACTTAGTAAAAACCACTACCAGATTTACGGTCTACCGGTTTCGAGATGTACCCTTCTCTTCGTCAGAACCAACACTACACTACTACATTCACAACACTATACACCCCAACCATAGTATTGTCATTATGGTTGGGGTGATAGTTTGACAATACTATGATTATATGTGAATGTAGTAGTGTAGTGTTGGTCCTGACGAAGAGACGGGTACATTTTGAAACCGGTAGACCGTAAATCTGGTAGTAGTTTTTACTAAGTTTACTAACATTCTGTCAAAATAATTAACTTAAAAATATCTTATCTAACTTTGTTCTTAACATCTGCGAATCTTTTTAATTGACCTATTTAAATGAACACTATGATTTTACATTATAAGTTTACAAAACTGTTAAGATTCCTTAATAAATAAATAAAAATAAAAAATAAAATAGAATGTGTATCTCTCGATATTTCTATAAGTCCAAGTTCAAGGCCATATCTCGGGCAGAATAATCTTAAATTGATCATTTTCTTCCTCGAGAAGAGGCAGAAAAGGTTCCAGATTAAAGAAAAAAACGAGTACCTTTAGGTACGTAAATTTCCCTCTAATTTGGTACCGAGGGACAACTATTTATCGGAATTTGTCTATTTTGTGGAGATTTTTACGAGACGGGAATTTCATAAATAATAATGAGGTATCTGTGTAGGAAATTCTTTAAAAATCGGGAAGAAGAAACAGACAGTTTTCACGCTCAGCGAGCTATCGCCGTCGGTTAGCATTTAAATTTGTTATTTCGGGGATTATTGTGTTTCATTCTTTAGCGTATTTCCAATTCTCCGCATTTAGAATAAGCTAAAATGGAACTGGTAGGTTCCAGACTTTTAAACGATCTACATCAACAGATAATTTATTTTAATGAAAATGGAAAGCTGTTTGTTTAGGTATAATAAAAATCAATATTATACATTCCTTGGTTTTCTAAGCTGTACGCAAATAATATATTTTTGAGTTGCTCAACGTATTGTGGGTCAATTAAAAGCATAGTCATTTTGAGCCACATTTCAATGACCATCTTCTCCATATATTATAATGTGTAGCTACATATACAGCGATATTTGGAAAACATTAATAACCTAGCAGGACTATATTCCTGCCTTGATTACAAGTCGAAAATATTCAAGTTATAATAACCTAATATCAATAGTTTTGGAGATATGCGACATCAAAGTTTGCATTTTTTTCATTATTTCTGACTTATTTTTTGTAAAACGTTGGACTATCATTACATTAACTTATTTCGGTTACAAAAAATTCATTCGTTTCAATACAAGTTAAATAAAATTATAAAAACCCTGAAAAAATTATTATTTTATTTGACTTGTATTAAAGGGAATGAATTTTTCATATTCAATATAAGTTACTGTAATGATAGTCCAACATTTTACAAAAAATAGGTCAGAAATATTGAAAAAAATGCAAACTTATTATATTGCATAACTCCGTAACCATTGATATTAGGTCATGGTTGCTTAAACATATTCGACTCATAATTAAATATACAAGGCAGGAACACAGTCCTGCGAGGTTATTAATGTTTTCCAATTAACCCTATAACATCTTTCAGTTAATTAAGCAGGGCATAAAATTACCTTTACATAACATTTGGGTTTTGGTTTACATTAATACCACAATTCATAAATTCATAACAATTTTAATGATAATTTCAGTTCAGCATGTGTGCCAGATATCATTTACCTTTGTGAAAATAATAGTTCTCTATTATTTATTCAATTTGTCGAAAGATGTAAGACCACAGCATTTTGGAAACAAAATAAACATCTAAAGAACAAAGCATTTCATTATTCACTGGTTACGTAAACGGTTAATATCATTTAACGTATATTATAGATATCTCACAGAGACGAAACTGTATTTCTTATGGGAAAGTAGGTATAGAAGTCATTTGAGTGTACATAGGGCTTATGACCTATCTTATGGTTGGCTTAAGTGATAACTTTACACAATGTAACATTCGCCATTTCCACCCATGATAGAATATACCATGCATATTCATTTTTTGGAAGTTGTATATATGTTCAAATTGCGTGGAAAGCTTTCACATACGCCTTTCCACGCGGCCTGTACAAAGCCATTTTCATTCCCCTAAATCCCCATAGATGTCGCTAATGAGAAAATCTACAGTTGATTTTACGGAATTTTGAGAGCAATATACTTTATTGTGTAATGAAATTCATCCGAATTACTTGCATTACACTAGGATACGCCAGGAAATATTATTTCCAATTTTTGTTAAATTCCTTTTTTACCAGTATTTACAATTCAGACTTCATCGTTGTATTTCTGGTTTTTGATTTTTATGTCGTTTCTTATTGAAAATTATAAATTAGAACAATTTTCGTAATTGTAGGTACCTACACGAAATAATATCGTGGGTCAGCATGATTTTTTAAATATCATCATCATCATTCTTGGCACTACAACCCTTGGTAGGTCTTGGCCTCCTCAATAATTTTCCTCCACTCATCTCGGTCTAGTGCCAGCTCTCTCCAGTTTCGAAGCTCCAAGGCAGAGATGTCTTCGAGGACGTTGTCACTCCATCTTAATTTTGGCCTTCCTAAGCTCCTTCGCCCCATTGGCCTTGAGTTCAGCAGGGACTTTGGTGCTTGATGCTCGGACATTCTCTCCACATGACCCAGCCACCCAAGTCTTCCCAGTTTTATAAATTTTGTGTCTTTTTTAAATATATTTTTTTTTATTTTTTTTATATATTTTATATTTTTAAAATAAATACAATCACGTTTTTATCTAGGCAAGTAAAAAATCACTTTTGATAACAGTAATAATTCTATTGAGTAAATCTTAAACATTGTTTTAAAACGATAAAATCATTGTCAAAGATTTCACAATCTATCTTTCACATACTTAAAAGGCGGTGCGATTATAAATTCCAAGTGAGACGTGAATGTATCCACCAAGTCTGTCAGTGACAGCCGATTCGTAAATCTATACATTATAAACTTACACGTTACAGAAACTGAACAAACAAATAAAGGTTACGCCACAAATACTCCGTATTCATTATTTACCATCGAAACTTGTACATGAATATTGAACGAGTTTCTTGACAACTCTCTATTGCGCAATCATTTAATGGGGGGAAAAGAATAGTGGCGGGTGCATAAAAATTGTATAAAAACAATAAAAACTTACCCCAAATCTTGACATCTCAACAAATGACAGGTGACGCCTCCAGAGATTACCACCCTTCGCTTGCCGTCACTCATATTGTGTCCAAAAACGGCTAAATCCAAGATAATGGTCCCATTGCATACACAACGAAAATGATTATTTCACTATATTATTGAATGTGCTAATAACAAAATGAAAGATAATTTACGTTTAAACAGTAAGTATTAAATAAGATATAACACTTTAAAGTTTCGAAAAATGCATTGCATATTTTGACATTTCATAGGCAATATATGAGGTTAGGTTAGATTATTAGGTTTGGTTTGGTTAGGCTAGGTTAGGTTATTAGGTTTGGTTTGTTTAATTAAGATTACGATTATTTTAGTTACATTAAATTAACAGGACATTAAATTATATAGTGAAATACTTATTTTCATTGTATGAACAACGGGACCATATTCTTGGATTATTCTCCAAAAACTGTTCACTTCAAAAATCTATTGTTTCCTATTTATAAATATGTATCACAATAAACACACCGGGAACGCATCACGCGGAACTCTGAATTGATATATTTTGTCAAATCACTATCAGGATTGATGCACTAAATTTAAAGACCTTCAAAGTAAATTCGACGATAAATTAATAAGAAAATAGTGAATAATCCAAGAATATGGTCCCGTTGTTCATACAATGAAAATAAGTATTTCACTATATAATTTAACGTCCTGTTAATTTAATCTAACTAAAATAATCGTAATCTAAATTTAAAAAACCAAAAAAATACTAATTTTCGTTATATATGCAATGGGACCATTATCTTGTATTTAGCCTAAAATTGGAACCCAACTACAAATCGCGTCGATATTCTGGAATATAAATCGACAAGTTATGTCAACGAGAAAAAATTTCACCCCGATCGGATTTCGTAACTGCGTCGAAACTAACTGCGCGCGTGAAAAAATATGGGCGGATAAATATTCAGAATTAACCAATACGACGTGAGCTGTGGAATGCAGGAGAACATCCCTGACATCTATCGGACCCTCCAAGACCAACCAAACTAGAATAGTAATGTTGTATAGTTAAATTGAGTAGGTAATACAAACCCGAAGTAATTTTCTCCAAAAAGTAACGAAGGATGACAATACTCCAATATTATTTATTTTGAAACGATTTATCAGGTGAACGAAGTACCTACCTAACTACCTACCTTCATTAAACAACTTACATATTGGGTTATTAAAAATATTTCATTATATTTACTAGGTAGGACATTTCTAACCGAGTTTTATAATATTATTTTATTTTTTCACTACTAGTTGCGATAGAATCGGAGGCCCAAATTCAATTCAATAATTTTCAGTATAAAATTAGACTTTTAAGGCGTACCTTCACTTTTAAATCATCTAAGTATTGAATCTGAATTCGGGCGAAAATCTCTCATCGACAGGTGAAGTATCTAATTTTCTAATTGAGTAAAATAATATCACAAAACTCAGGTAGAGATAACATAGTTAATATAACTAAATATTTGTTATTATCTAATATTATGATTCTCTACAATTTAAATAACAAATCCATCAAAAATAAAACAAAATTGTAAGGGATTCAAAACAATCTGGACGTATAAAACATATATTTTTAATATGAAACGCCTTAAGGCCGGTTCAGTTGTTTGATCAGATTAGTAGTTAGAGTGATAGTTAAACAAAAAGCATAGACTTTACGGAAACGGGGTTTTAAAATGGTGGAAAACACATTTATGCTTTTCATCTACTGTTTGTTACTCTTAACTATTCGAAGAATATTTTTTCTTCTGTATGAAGGCTTGAACTTTGTGGTGACATCATTATTAAAATAAAACACAAATCACTTTGCTTTCACCACTTTATTAGATTAAACAAGCTACATGTTTCGAGAACAATGTTCTCTACTTCAGGATTATTGGTGTACTAAAATTGAAAAAGTAAACCATGCAAATGTGTTACGGTGAAGGGATGGGTGAGGGGATGGGGGGGGTTAGAGGTGTTAATTATTATGGGTCATCTGGAGAGGATGGAATATTAAGTGGAAAAATATTCAATATTGGGTTCTGCAAATAAAAAATCTGTGTATTTATTAAATTTGAATTAATATTAACATTTTTCCTAATTTCAAGTATTTTTAGATTATTTATTTGTGGGATCTTATAGCTGAAATGTAGAAAATTTTAAACCTGTTTTAATATTATAAAGAAATGAAGAAATAAGACGCCGAACAAAAGTTGCCGATATTATGGACCGTATTGCAAAACTAAAATGGCAGTGGGCTGGATATATGGCTCGACAGGAGGATACTAGATGGCACCCAGAATCCTACAGTGGAGCCCCTTGACAAAAAATAGAAGCGTCGGAAGACCTCCCAAAAGGTGGTCTGATGACATAGTCCAGCAAGCAGGAAGAACCTGGATGCGAAGGGGGGAAAACAGGGATGAATGGAAGAAAATGGAAGAGGCCTACATCCAGCAGTGGAGAGAAACAGGCTAAGGCAGAAGAAGAAGAAGTTAATATTAAATATATGGTCATATTCTATTAAATGTTTTGCAACATATTACTCTTACTTCTGATCAAACAACCGGCCCTTGGGACGCACTAGGTAGACTAAATCATCAAAAACATACTGCCGTAACGAGATCTTGTTGTTAGAAGTGACAGCAAACCTCTGAAGGGACAGAATCGTTCACATATACCGTTCGCAATGCGCCAAAGATAGTACGCGTTTGTCATGCGTGTAACTGCGAGTGTAACGGAGAAACGTTTCATCGTCAATAACTCTGCAGTTTGTTGTCCGATTTTGATCAAATGTATTGCAATGAACTCGTCTTTCTTAACTCTGCGAGATAGGAAAAAATCTCCTCTGGTCGACGCTAATAAAGATGTTGCCTTATTTTTTTATTCTTACGTAGGTACAGCCCCTCTAATATCAACATCAGCTGCATCTGTTCAATTTAAATTTTCGTATTTGCGGAAGATATGGTCCAGTGTACTTTTAGTGGTGCACATCCATCAGAAACAAAGTCGCCCTCAAATTTTTTTTAGAAGAAAAAGTAGAAGCATCAAAAAATAATAATAAATTTCCAAGCAGTTTAGTTTGTATTTCATTATTATTTCTGAAATATATATACGTGTTTGGGGTTCTTGTGTTCAGGTTTATTTGGAAAACATTAATAACCTCGCAGGTCTATATTCCTGCTTTAATTATGAGTCGAAAATGTTCAAGCAACCATGACCAAATATCAAGAGTTTTGGAGATATGCGACATCTAAGTTGGCATTTTTTTTTCCAATATTTCTGACTTATTTTTTGTAAAACGTTGAACTATGATTACAGTAACTGATATCGAATATGAAAAATTCATATATTCGTTCTATATATGAGATCGGATCACAAGATCAAAAAATCACCGATGATGGGTATAAAACCAAAGGCAGCAATATCCAAAAAAATGTTTCGAATGCAGTCACCGAGAATTATTAAGTTAGAATGTTCTCAATTCTAGATTTTATGTCTATCCCTTCCAAAACCGTGTTTCAGTGGATTTTACATATATTACGATTTTTTTTGATATTGCTGCCTTTGCTTCGATACCACTAATATTTAAATGATAATCCATTCCCAAGTCGGCTTACCATTCGTGTTCAAACGTTTCGTTATTCACCTTGGTTTATTGATTCGATCAAGAAAGGAGATTTTCAGAGAGTAATGGAGCAATTGAATGCATGCATTCAGAACTGCGCATTGTTCACAAAATTGTGGTTTTAGCTCGCTGTATCTATGCAACGTTTATAATAATAATTTAAATATGAGTCTACTGCTTACATAATATACAGGGTTATTTGAAAAACATTAATGACCTCGTAGGACCATATTTCTGCCTTGATTATGAGTCGAAAATGTTTAAGCTATTATGACCTAATATCAATATTTATGGAGATATGCGACATCAAAATTTGCATTTTTTTTCAATATCTCTGACTTATTTTCTGTAAAACGTTGGACTATCATTACAGTTACTTATATCGATTACGAAAAATTCATTCGTTTCAATACAAGTTAAATAAAAAAATAAAAACCTTCGAGTTTTTATCATTTAATTTAGATTGTATTGAAACGAATGAATTTTTCATAATCGATATAAGTAACTATAGTGGTAGTCTAACGTTTTACGAAAAATAAGTCAGAAATATTGAAAAAAAATGCAAACTGACATTAGGTCATGACAGCTTGAACATATTCGACTCATAATCAAGGCAGGAACACAGTCCTGCGAGGTTATTAATGTTTTCCAAATAACCCTGTATGTGTACATGGACCCTACTTACGCCCTTTTGCCTGTCCTTGCTATAAACCAAGTACTGTATTATCCTATTTTCAGGTTTACGCGATAATCAATGTGGACACACTCAACTCGTGGGCTAAATCCAAGATAATGGTCCCATTGCATATACAACGAAAATGAGTATTTCACTATATTATTGAATGTGCTAATAACAAAATGAAAGATAATTTACGTTTAAATAGTAAGTATTAAATAAGATATTACACTTTAAAGTTCCGAAAAATGCACTGAATATTTTGACGATTCATGGGCAATATATGAGGTTAGGTTAGGTTATTAGATTTGGTTAGGTTAGGTTATTAGGTTTGGTTTGTTTAATTTAGATTACGATTATTTTAGTTACATTAAATTAACAAGATGTTAAATTATATAGTAAAATACTTATTTTCATTGTATGAACAACGGGACCATCATCTTGGATTATTCTAACTCGTGTCCGTCTGCTCAGAGCGGGGGCCCCACCGTGCGGGGATTGATACGTCTCGGGCGTGGGAGTGTCGGGGTAACAGCTGCGCGGGTGATTGGGTCCGGTCACGTGCGCAGCCGGAGGTTCAGTTACGGCCGGATTCACTTTACGGTCCGATCGTGACGTCCTCGCCGCGGCGCCGGCGCACGGCGCTCCGTCGCGACTCGCCGGCGCGACAAAACCGCGCTGCGCTTTTTCGCTCCCTTTATATTAACTCGTGGCGTCTGCTTGCTTGCTTGACCAAAAAACTTTGGATCGATTTTTAACCCTCTTCCCGTGATCCAATCGAGCTGAAACTTTGCAAGCAGACTCGTGGCGATGATCAAGAAGATCTATCTAATTTTCGTTAAAAAAAATAATAATTACAGTATAATTTTGGATTTTTGAAATTTTTAATGGTTTTTCATACATGTTGTGTGGAGATTCCGACTCATATGGTAGACACGACACCAGAAAATGATAAAGGGAGTTTTGTAAAAACTTGGTTTTTATGGGTTACTTTTTCCTATACTCTTTTAATAATTAATACTTGGGTTGGTACGCATTTAATTCACCGAATTGCGTCAGATGAATCGCAAAACTCAAATAATAGTAAAGTAATGTAAATTGTATATCGCAAAATCATTTTCAGCGTTCCTTTAACAATCTTCCACGAGATGAGAAAGAAAACAATTGTGGCGTGTCAGGCCTGCCTGAACTTCTAGTCCCTCGAGCGTCCCAAACGGACCAATCACGCTCGAGGGATTAGCGCCCAACGGAAAGCCCGAGGCACCAACGCCATTCTCTCTTCGCTCGGCGCCCACGACACCACGAAATAACTCGCGCTCCGACAGTATTGTAACGCACTCTAATATCTTGTAAAGTAACTGTGACCGGAATAAACTTGTAGTCAAATGTGAGTACATATTTCTATTCCATCCTGTATCGCAGCCCGCTCAGCCTCACACACACATCCCTACACTCGCCTTCAGCGCCCACTTGCTACACGCCAGGCTGACTGTACATTTCGGCAGAGATGTACAGTAACACTGTGCATTCGCGAATACACACACATCAAATCTGTCATCTTGTCTGTCATTGATGGCTCTTACATCTGCCATACAACGAATCACAGCAAGAATTGGTCCCCCAAATAAGACCAAAATCCTATCTTTGAGATGGCTGGATGCTAGTGTAAGGGGCAGGAATGCCTTTTCCTTTGACGATCCTGGTCAATGATGCAGACACAACACTCTCGTCTTCGATGATTTAATTAATGACAATGCAGAGATGAAAGCAATCAACATGGCTGCAGTCAATATAAGTATAACAAAATGTCTATGCGGGTTTTACAATATGATATTGCGTGAGCGGTGGTCCAAAAACGAATATAAGAATAGATGCGGTCTCTTCAACGAAAGACAATTAAGAGGTGCGGTAAGAGAAAAAAGTTAAGGTAGACAGAGTTGGAATTAAATCAGGAAAAATGATTAATGAGGGACAAGTATTGGTGGATCTTCGTCTCAGTAGAGTCCAATCCAGCCACAACAATTGTCTCTATTTCTCCCCATCTAACATTGGCCAAACCAATAGTATTGTCACATAAATATTCTATTTTGATACTTTTTCCAAAATCAGTATACATTATATATAAAAAGAAACCCGTGTTTCCTTACCCGCCAAGTTTTCTCCACAACCAGCCACAACCACCCACCGGTGGTTATGTTGGTGGATAGCCCTTGGTGTCACATCGAAAATATACAAGTTTGGTGGGGGTGGCTTTGCGTGGGTGGGATTGGTTGACGAAAATGTGCTTTCTAGCACATTCTTTTGTTATGGGAAGGCCGCAAATGCTTCAGATTGTTTCAACATAGGTGCGCTGACTGTGTCGGTGAGTCTAAAAGGTTCCAGAAAAACCTGCTCTAGAAAGTTCTGGAAGGGGAAGGTTCTAGAAAATTCCCGAAAGTTCTATAAGGTTCTAAACTGAGTGGCGGAACGTGTCGATGTGTCTAGAAGGTTCCTGTACATTCGAATTTCTTGAAAGTTCTGAAGGAGAATGATCTAGAAGTTCCATGACGATCCAAACAGCCTATCTACGCGTGCGAAGCCTCTCAGGCACAGCTAGTATATGTTTATACACAATTGGCTTTCTGTTATAGTAGAGTAACTTGTCATATTTTGTAAATATAAGCATTTATATAATTTGTCGCGCCAATGCCTTTAAACTGACTGCTGTGCGCCTCTGCCCGCAGAGGCGAGTGCCTCCCACCCCCGCACATTGCAGGTGAGAAATCAATTAATGAACCGACAAGACTCAGTTAAGGGCGAACATTATTATTTCCCAAATTTATCGGTTACCTTAATCCTGACCACTACAGCAAACAAGTGGGGTTTCAGTGGACAACACCGCGGCAAATAATAATATGTAATATTAATATTTTATTTAAAGAAAAGTCTACTCTGTAATGACGACTTAAACTTGAAGCTCAGACAGAGATTGATCAAATGCTATGTATGGTCAGTTCTACTTTACGGTGTTGACGCTGAAGGTAACTACTCTAAATCGCCTAGAGGCGTTCGAAATATGGATACATCGTAAAATGTTAAGGATATCTTGGACTGACATGACTAGTAATGTTGAAGTTTTACGTAGAGCAAATACAAACAGACAGTTACTCAACATAGTAAAGCTCCGTAAAATTTCATATTTTGGTCATATAATGAGAGGCGAAAAATACTCCATCCTTCAGCTCGTCGTGAAGGGGAAGATTGAGGGTCGCAGAGGAGTCGGAAGGAGGCGGCACTCCTGGCTTGGAACATCCGAGAGTGGACCGGGATGAGAAGCGTGGAAGAGCTGTTCCGCACTGCCCTGGACAGGGAAACTTTCTCCCAGATGATCGCCGACGTCGGGGGGACCCGACAGGGCACATGGAGAAGAAGAATATTTTATTTCTTAGAAACTGTTTCATTAACAGCACGTGTTCCCTGTATTGATTGACCACAATAACTTGGCGTGCGGCGACTTCGGAACTAAAACCCGCCCCGCCCGCACCCGGCGGTAAACCCTCGCCCTGTCATTCAGTACAATTTTGTATTTGCTCGGGAGCTGTGATATCTTGATTACCAATTAATGAATTATTATATCCAAAACATCCTAAACAGTCCGGGATGGTGCAAAAACAATTGCCAATGAAGTATTAAAGTTTTGCGAAGCTGAAAAAGCAAATAATGGGCTGATATTACCGTCTGACAGTTTGACAACCGCCATTACGTCTTGATTTCTTTAGTGCTGCCCGACCAAATTTCTGTTAAAGGCTACGACACCGGTCACCGGACATTCTGTACATTATGTATTGTGTAATAAATTTGCAGCCTGGCAACTTCTGTTACGCGACAGAGACGCCATCCCTCGCACGCCAATTTATAGTGGTCGCATTCTAAGGCTGGACATTCACTTTTCAAGGTTGAAATTTGAGGTATTTCTTTATTTTATTTTTTATTTTGGATACTTCGGATTCTAAGAGAAATATGTCTACCGAGGCAAAACTAGCGGAGATCTGGTACCGACACTAATATATGGAAGTGAAGCCTGGAGCTGGCAGAAGAGGAACGAAAGTAGATTGAATGCAGTGGAGATGAGATCTCTTACGTATCCATCCATCCATGTATGATAGAGTAAAGAATGAAGATATTAGGAATGAATGTAAAGCTGATCGTAGCATAACACATAGAATAAAAATAGAGTCGCTCAGGTGGTCTGGGCATGTTGAGCGAATGAATGGGTAAAGAATGGTAAGAAAGATATATAATGCAAGTTTTGACGGCGCCAGAAAGAGAGGGCGACCACGGAAGACGTGGCATGACCAGATTAAGTAGATGGTCCTATTAGAAGCCTCAACAACCGTCGAGCTTGCAAGCGAAGATGTATGAATGTAGATGAAGCGAAAGTTGTATGTTAGGACAGAAGAGTATGGAGCTCTATTCTCTCTGCCTACCCCCACGGGGAAACGGCATGATGGTAAGTTTGTTAGTAAGTTATTTTGTAAATTTTACTATTTTTATTTAGAAACCTGAAAAGGTTTATGGATAACATTTTTTACATGATTCAATATAGAAATATAATAATACATAATATAATTTGGGTACAAAATCATTTTTTATAATTGGCTGAATTTTAGCATTTTTGTCGCTTCAGTTAGTAGTCAATTGTTTGTTCTGTTGTGGTAGGTCGTTGTATAGTTTTAATCCGTTGCAAATTAGTCGGGATTGTCCTGTTTTTGTTTTGGCGTGTGTTATGTTATAGTTTTGAGCCGTTCTAGTGTTGTGTTGGTGTTTTTCGTGTATTTTGTGTAATTTTATGTCTTCGTCTTGTATTTCGTCATTTGCTGGTTTGTGAATGATTTTAAGTGTTTCGATTTTTGTAATGAGTTCAATGTTTAATTGTTGTGTTATACGGTATACAGTTTCAGTTGGTGTAAGGTATTTCAGATCATAGACCATTTTTAGTATTTTGTTTTTCTGTCGTTGGAGTCTGTTTAGGTTAGTTTTGTTTCCGTGATTTAATCAACTCAAAACAATTCGGACAGTTAAACTAAACGTCATATCAAGTAACATTTTACGTAAATATTTCAAGAGGGAAAAGTTACTATAGAAAGAGACAGCGATATAATGTCGGTCTTCTCAAATTAATTCTGTCATACTTCTAGAAAACTGCACATATTGGCTGTGCTTATCATAGAGCATGAAAATTATCATCATCATCATTATCATCATCTTCATCTTGTCTCCCTGTCCCAGCTGGGTCGGGGGTCCAAAGATGAGAATACAGTTATAAATATAATATTAGCGGCTCTCGTCTTGCAAAATGGTAAGTTAATAAAATTCTAATAATTGTAGAGTATTTTTTTCAATATAGAGTTTAATATAAAGTAATAAATTCACTTTCACAATTGTCAAGATTAAGATTATTTCACTATTCTTGCAAAAAGTTACTCAATAGTTTATGTAATTTTTGATGGCATTTCGTGAATGCTTTTTAGATTATAATTTATTTTTTTTTAATTTTTAACGCTTCAACAGGCCAAGAAGCCCAATTACAGAAGCGAAATATATAACAAAACACAAATATCATCACATATATTAATTGTGACCTCACCGTAATATGTAATAAAATAAAATATAACAGTACAATAATATTACCTACTCCATAATTATAAAATTTATTTATCTTTCCTTCATAAAACATGCTAAAACCTACATTTGCAAATCTACATTTTAACAAAAAAACAGCAAAAATCTTCTTCCGTCTGAAGGATATTGTGGGAAATCTCTTTGCGAACATTTATATTACTTCAGCATTTATGTATTCTATTTTTTCCAAATAGTCTTTCACCTAACATCCATTACCCGGGACATTATACATTTTAAAGTTAACCTCCAATCTATTTTCGATTAGTTTTAGTACAGCTTTATGCGATAATTAAATTTGCGGTAATTGATGTCGTAGTGGTGTTTTATTTCCATTCTCCAACAATTATTTAATTATCGCCTATGATTTTTAGATTGATATAGAAAGCAAGATAATAAGCCAACAAAGGCACCAAAGAACTTAAAAAATACACTTCTTTTTTACAATTTATGATACACCTTTTTTATTTTACTTAGGGCCGATCGTACCAACTTGGTTTATGGTAAAAGCATACATTTTTTCATTTTCCATAAAGTTGCTGCTAAAAATGCTTCTTATAAACTATTATTATAAATAATACTTTAAGTATATTATAAACGATACAACCGGCCCTTATAAAACTACTTTTCACTCCCTTTCTTTTGACTCGTATCGACTGCTTGCTTGCTTGTCTGACGAAAAAACTTTGGATCGATTTTTAACCCTTTTCCCGTAATCCAATCGAGCTGAAACTCTGCAAGCAGACTTGTGGCGACTATAAAAATGATCTAGAAAATTTTCGTTTAAATAAATTTAATAAATATAGTTTAATTTTGGATTTTCGAAATTTTAATGTATTTTTCAAATTGGAATCAATACAAATGAGTAATTAGCCCGTCGCGTGTATAGGCACAAAATCTGATTCAATGAGAAAGGGAGTATAATAAAAACTTGGTTTTTATGGGTAAGTTTTTTTTTATTATTGACATTGCAAATTATTGTTTTTATTATCGTCAGGATAAAAAAATATCGGTGATCTATCGCATCTGTCCGATATAAACGTGACGTGATCTTACGTATGTATGTAATAAAAACTTATTTCTTTCCGAAATAAAAGTCTTGCGCTGCGAAAAAGATTCGCTTTAGTAACATTTGTTCTTCCACCAAATGCACAAAAAAATTGACGGCGGAGTGATCGACACCGCCAATATCTCCGTCACTCGGAAGGTCTCAGCGAATTCTCAGGATTCCGGAGTCAGCCGTCAGGGTTCTGTACTTTTTGCAAAACTTTACTCTTATCTGTCCGACACGAGGGTCCTACCCTGATCGCCTTTTAACTGCGTCATTAGGGGCTTCAAAGTTTAATTATTTAAGTTCCAACGACGTACTTGAAAACATTTATTGCGTATTTGATACAGGAATTAAGCCATGTATTCACTAGGGGAGTCTACGTGACGTTTCAACGTCGCGCACAACATAGCGCGGCATTTCTACGTGCCGTCGCAACGTTGTAATGCGCGCGGTACCCGAGCGAGCTCACCGCGACATTGCGCCGCGCGTCAGTACCAAGTGAATGCGCATGCGCTGTATCCATCAACATGACATTACTGTGGGAAAACGCAATTGTTCTCCAACTCATCGAGCTCTACCAAAGCCATACAATGTTGTGGGACACTTTAAATCGTGAATATAAAAATAAAATACAGAAAAACGACGCGTGGGAGAGCACAGCAAAAGATCCGTCAGACATTCGATACACGCATACGATTCGACATACGCAGCTGTCGTCATAACCTCATCGGGCGACATTTCCGCGACAAGTTATATGTCAGTCCCGGTGTGTACAGTTGCCGGCAAACTTCTTGAAATTTTTTGGCGTAGTGGGGGAAAGCGCAGAAGACAAAATTTGGGTCTCGTTGGTGGAATGGTACATGCGCAAACTTCCCCCCACTACGCCATAAATTGCAAGATGTTTGCCGGCTACTGTGCACGTCAAATGACCGCGTCATTGTCCCCGAAACATGAGCGTAGATGTTGATGCGACATGCCGTTTACCGACATCGACATGTTTTGCGATTTGTCCCCTAGTGAATACATGGCTTTAAACATTCCTTACATCCCAAACGACTCGCGACAGACCCACTTTTTCATTCTGTAAATTTTAAACGATTTTTGTTAGCTCTACGAAGAATCCAGCTAAGCATGAAGCCAGCTCACGAGTCGTACAAAATCTTCTTACACAATCAGCCTGCACGTTCCGCTGACCGACTACCTCCCTTATGTGAGAGTTCCATGCGGCAATAACCATAGATAATATGGAGGGCTTAGATCCAAAATGCACCACTTTCAAATAATCTAACGCTTCCAAGAAACTCAATAGTTTGAACCGATGTATATGAAATGAGTAAAATAATAAATAGACACATCAACTAATTACAACTATTACTAATTACATAACGTATGCATATTTAAAATAAATTAAATATATTATATTTAAATATGTACTTTATATAAATAAAAAAGTTAAGTATTCATATGCGAGTTGATCAATTTAATCTACTTTCAACAAACATAATTTCTTCTAAATCCATCGAATACGCTATATGTCAGACGATCATTGAACACGGAGTAATTGCGTGGGGAGGAGCGACGTTAACGGCAATTAATCCTTTAATTATTGTCCAGAAAACAATTTTAAAAACAATCTTAGGAACACCGATTACTACAAGTACAGACGAAATATTTAATAAATTAGAAGTTTTTAATGTTAGACAAATATATGCCAAAACTGTCCTAAATTACATGTACAAACACAAACAAACACATTTCACACACACCCAAAACACTATACATACACGCAGAAACAAAGATGCTATTCAAGTCCCAAGAGCGCGAACCACGTATGGACAAAGGAACTTCAAACACATAGGCCCGAAACTGTACAATACAATGCTGGAAAGGGTATCACAAATTAACAATCCGAAAAATGTAAAAACAACTATTAAAATTTGGGTAAAAGAGATGGGTCGACCAGCTATTGGGAAACTCATCCAAACAAATTGAGAATTAGAAAAATTGAGATTGTATTAGTGTATATTTACATGTGCCTGAGTGTAGGCGATTATAAATCTTTTTTTAAAACTTATTTGTTCAAAATGTACTTTTTGTTTTAACCTATTTTGTATAAATGTACTTGCATATAAGTTATAATTGTAAACTTTGCCTGTCTCAACACAGAGCTCTCTAGTGAGACAGGCATAGTATAATCTAACTCGAACAAATGTAAAAGTAAAGAAATGAAATAAATAAATAAAATAAAATAAATAAATCCTATCAATAACTAGGTACAAATAGCCATAATTTTATATATGGATTATACCAGCAAATACATAAGGACACTAACAATTTATTTGGGTGGAAAACGTCTTGACTTCATGCGTATTAGGGCCGGTCTTATAAACGAAAGACCAAATTTCCGTTAGTCAATCGACAATTTACTAACGGATGGCCGTTCGTTTATAAATGTTACCGACGCTCGTCTTATAAAACTTTTTTTACCGTCCGTAAGTATCGCAATATCGTACTGCTCTTGTCTATGATTTTAGAGCTGTCAAAGGCGAATTATATCTCTTTTCTATCTAAAATTTCTCGATTTTTGGGATACTTCCCGCAACATTACCTTTAAAACCCCAACTAAGTCTGAGCAGCTAATAATATTGATCCAAGAGCATAGAATCTCGAGGCAACAAGCAATTTTGTAGTTGGTGATAATGTCAGATTCCTACGGGTACACCTTTTTACATTGTTCCCAATATCTTCTAGAAGCTCATAGAAGCTCTTGAGCAGACCTTTTCGACAAGCGAAAACGGTAGATAAAATCTGCGTCATCTAAAATATTAAAATAATCCACTCGTATATTGAACACTCTTTGTCGTCGAGTTTGTTCTTTACCCTACGAACTTGAATACAATTATAGCTCGACATCGTTATGTGAAAATATTTTTCCTTGAAAATGTAGCAACAGTCAGCACGGTATATACGCACATTTTAAACAAACAGCATCAAACGCAAATTGACAGCGGACTTAATCTTAAAAAATAATACGTCAATCTGTCATACTTCTGTCAGTCTCAACTAACGGACGGTAAACTGGTAGTTCGACTGTCGGTATCGGCCGTCGGTAAAATTTTACTAAAATTTGATTAACGGATTGTTATAAGACGAAAAAAGTGACATTTGAATCAAATTTCAGTTTATTTGGTCTGAAATTTAACTAACGGATGTTTATAAGACCGGCCCTTAGTAATGTTAGGGCCGGTTGTTTCAAGTTGGATTAAAGTAAGCGTTCTTTTAAAGCATAGATTTGTACGTTCTCCACCAATCAGACGATCCGTAAAAATCGTGACGTAAAAGTCTATGCTTTGATCGACCGCTTACTTTGATCGAACTTGAAACAACCGGGCCTTAGGGATTGAAATCCCTAATTTATAATAAATATTTCAATTTTCCTGTAAATATATATAACCTTAAATACACAAAGGCCTACAACTTTTTTTAGAAAAGCTGCCATGCAGACTTTAAAATTATCGTAGTTTTCTTAAATATTTTCTTAAATATAAATATTTCTTAAATATTTTCTTAAATATAATGTATAAAAATAATGCGTAATTTTTATAATGGTTTCGTAAGACGCCCATAAAAATATCGAGATTACGCTATTAATACATTTTGTCTATTTCGGACAGGTAGCTCCTTGAATCTAAGCTCCCGTACGAACGGCACTTGCAAACCAAACATGCGGAAATCCTAAATCTCATTTTAGTCTCTTCAAGTTTTATGGGAGCTCCTTGCCCGTAAAATAGGATACGGTCTCCTTCGGTACCGTTTTATGAGAGTACCCACCGCCCGCCACCTACCTCGCTACAGCCCCACAATCGGGTACCAGATATTCCCAAATGTTTTATTAAACATCAACGACATTCTCGCCAAGAATTATCTCTTGTTTATCGCGCGTTTCAAATCATTTTCATTCGCGTTTGCAAATGCGGTTAGGCGATAAATATTTCACTGCTGACACGTTAACCCTGCGGAGGCTAGATCTCGACACTTTACCTCAATTTATTTTTAATACTTTCTTAATATTTCGTCATCGTAGAACAACGACGCACGTGATTTTTCTCAAGTTTGCAGGAGAGCAGCTTGAAGTTTTATTTACATAAAGACACTTTATGTCGCAGTTCGATAACTACAAAAGATTTTCCTTTGAAACTTGGGTTAGTTATTTAAAGTGGATACCTTTAAAACCTCAAATATAGTCAGCGTAGTACAATGACGTTTTTACACATGCTGCGTTGTACTACGATCGCATATTAGAACCGTCGTTATACCGACTTCGTATAAATTAATGAGAAAAAATACACTTTTTATATACCATTAGATGGCTTCTTTTTTTCACTTTTTAACGATCCAAAAAAGTCAATATGGAATTTTTTGAACATCCGTCATTGTTCTACGATCATGGCGATTTAGTTATTTTATCTCAACATATGCGGAAGATATTATATAACATTTTAACTTATTGCGTTCAAAAGGTAGTAGCCAACGTTATAAAACCATGAAAAATTTATATTTGATCTTTCTTGCAGGAGTCATTCGTAAGCACTAATCGTGACATTCTCATAGGATTATCGCGGGGAAATGTTTTATAAGGATTTTCATATTATTTAACTATTTATTACATGCACCAAAATCTAGTAATCAGATTTGAAAATATATGTTTTTATTAGGCAGATTTTGCTATTAATTAACTAGAGTATCGTTGTTATATTACACCTACAAATATTCCACAGATTATAACGTTCTGAATTGAGCAAGGTATTCACTTCAAATATGTACATACATTGTAGAAGGTCTTTCATGAATAATAATTCTATTTTATTATATACACATACATAGGTATATGGGCCTTTACATGAAAATATTTATGAATATATTATCATAGTTATTGACGTATCATTTTCATAAAAAAAAAACAATAAAAGGTGTCGCACAACATTAATTAGTAAAATAAAGTAAGCCATAACAGGACTGAATAATAAAAAATTAAATACACTACAACAATGTTTAGTTAAATGCGTGGAAGTAAAACATTTGTTTTTCGTTATACTCGTTTTATTTACTTAGGTACTTAAGATTTTTCATAGGTATATACAAGATACTCGTTTAGTTTTCTGACTTAAGATACATAAGAAATGATTGATAACGCCTGAAAGGGGCGGCTGACATTTTTGCTGATAGTATAACTGTTTATAGGACAAAGCTGATACAATTGTTTACATCCCAACGAAATGGAAATGGACAATAAATCTTTCTATTTTACCTTTAACTATTATTATTTGTACCTTTAACTTTATTATTATTTTATCTTATGTTATTACGTTTTTCTTATGTTTTTCTGTATTATTATTATTATTATTATTATTACCATTTAACTGTTATTATCGTAACTTTTAACTGTATTTTTATTTTAACTGTCTTATGTTATATTTTTAAAAAAATTATTCTGTATATTGTAAAAGCCCATAAGGGCGTTAAATAAATAAATAAATAAATAAATTATCAATCTCTTCTTTTTAGGGTTCTACAAACTTACCTTGGAAAGTATAAAAATTAATAGTTATGTGTGGAACGAATCTCGATACTGAATTGATTAAAATTATTTCAGGTTTAATTAAAAATACCACTTTGGTTGAAATTTCCCATATTCCAGTGATGGAAATATTAATTAAAAAAACTCATAAGACAGATATTTTGGTACACGCTGCGGTTTCCGCAACGTGTACCAAAATATCTAAAATTACAGAATAAAATTATAGTTTAATTTCCCTCCAGCAAAACCGAACAGGGGCTTCACTACCTTCACTTGGAGCAATATTCATTTCATGGTTTAAACCTTTTTACAGCCTTTTAAAAGGTGTAACGCAATAAATATTTTTAATTTGTATGTAAAACTACAACAGCTGTGATGAAAAGGCAAGAAGATTAGGCTAAATTGAAGATCGCGAGCGGTATAACCGATCCTTCTAAGAGTAAGTTTCTGCGGTATGGATGGAGTGTCTTGATTTCAAAATAAAACAGAATTGACGCTCAAGTAGGTCATACTTCAATTCACAAATCATTTAAACCTATAGTTTTTTTCAAAATAACTTCAATACTTTCATTATCAATTTACCTTTTTTACTGTATTTATATTAAGTCATATATACTACCTATATTATAATAAGAAATAAGAACTGTGGCTCCCTCATCAGACTCAAGAGCTTCTCTTCACTGAAGAGGTCTACGTGACTATAAAGTATTTTTAAAAAAAATTAATCTGATATGTAAATATATAAAAACTGTATTTGTACCATATATTAAACAAATAAATAAATATTACACTTTGAAGTTTCTCTATACCTGTGCGGTGGGGGTGACTCTTCGACCTCTGCTTCTGTAGATGGAGACAATTAAATTCTGAGCGCTAGTACCAGTCGTCAGTAGCAATTGTTCAATAAGGTCCAGAGTTCAGATGTGAAGTCGTGTCGGGTGGAGAGAAAGAAAAGATTGTAATAGTAGATTGTAAGATTGTAATAGATTGTAAGTCAAAAGCGACGCGTTTTTTAGAGAATTTCACATTATATTTATTTACGCCCAGAGTCGCCTCATCGCGGCAAGACGCCAGAGACAAGTTCGTCCTGACAGAGACGAGTTCGTCCTGACGGAAACGAATTCGCCGTGTCCCCACATCCTTCCTCTTGACGTCACCTAAATAAATTTTTTCTTAAGCAATGAATGTGTCATTTTAATACACAATTTACTACAAATGCTTTTTTATTATTTTTTTATAAATGTTACAAAAAAATCAAATGTCATTTTAATACACAATTTACTCCTATTGTAAATACAAACCAGAACATACAAATATCTGATAACGCGATCACCATCGGTTTCACGTGAATCGAAATTATCGAAACAGCATTACCTTTAATATTTAAATACAAATCTCCAAATATTAATTAATATATCAATTATTTGCACATCGCTAACAATTAATATTTTAAACAAATATAACCAGGTTACACTGCAAACACAAATATCAAAATACATATTTGCATCCATATTTGTCGTTCAACAAACAAATACACGGGTGGAGCAAATTATTAACGCGTCGCCGGCAATTTTACATATTGATAAAACACTAATGTGTCCACAAGCAAAGGCCAATTTCGCATAATATTTTCAGACACTTTTGGGGTTCATTGACCCCGTACACACTGAATCCACGGGTCACGGGTCCGTGATTGGTTGTGACGGGACCAGGCGCGTTCGGCACGGTATCGCGCGTCGGGGTATAATATTGTCAAGAGACAAGAGAACCGGAATAAACTACACGTAATCGGGGATTTTACAGCAAATTGTAAATCGCTGGAAAGGTTGGAATTCAGTCGATCATACTCGAAAGTTCGCGAAATGACATACCCTATTTAAAGGGCGACATAACCGTTACACGCTACCATAGTTTGTTGGTGGTTACACAGAAAACAAGCGAACGGCGATCCGGTGCGCGTTACTTAACCAGCAAAATACATTGCGAGAATACTTACCAAGCATTCAATAGTGAATAAGTGAGATCCAAGACGCGCGAATATTCTAAGACGATTATAAAGTGGAGAGACAAATGAACAATGCGAAATTATTGTGAATTAAAGAACAGTGCACCAGTTAAGAACTTTCCGAATTCGCGAACCATCTTTTGGAAACAGGCCACACGTTTAAAAAGTAAAAGGGTGTCGAGATTCTACACGTAAATAATAAGGGCCTTAGATTAGATAACTTAGAAATACTAGAAATAAAAAAAATGCTTGAACACTAAAGCCAATATAATTAACAACCAAATAAATTGTTTGAATAGCCCGTTACTTGACATATTCCCCATTTCGGCGTCCACTTCTCAATTACCCCCACCAAAGCTGTAGACACGCCCCCGTTCAAAAATTGATTTTTTGCTATAATAAATAATAGATAGTTAGTTTGCGTCCGTCCTGATGAAGATACGGTGGTACCGAAACCGGTAGACGTAGAGTTACTAGTTTGTGGTTAATACAAAGTGTTTGATTAAAATGAATATTTAAAACCTTTTTTAATTTGAAGTGTTTCCTTTGTCTCCCCCCACCGCAATCCCGTGATTGATAACAACCAATCGTTTCTCCCCATTCACACGCAGAATCACATCCTGTCCGACTCAACAGAATAACCCTCATATGTACTTACCAACATGGGTTAAGTACCTACTGAGGTCATTAATTCACCATTCGCACATTAGTGAAGTTTTTCCTTTCATCTCCGACCTTTGCATACTTTGGTCCCTGCTCCTACTGTAAGTGCTGAATTTTCACGAAACATTTCCTTGTCCAGGTCTGGTCAGAACATTTATCTGCCTTCTTCCTTAACTCCCGCGTGTCGGTGGTGTAACGTAGGTCTACATGTCATAGAAAACATGAAATATCTACCTTATTTACAGAAACTAAAACGTCAAATTTTTTATAATCATCGAATAGACATTTTCACACCAAAATGACTAAATTAAACTGTTACGATTGTACGGATTTTTTAATTAAAAAATATTAATTCATTACTCGTATTTTCGGCCACTGTGTAAAAGAGAGCGGAATATTTCACGTCGCAGTTAAATCGAGCAAGAAACAGCACGACAATACCACACATTTCATGAAGGACAGAGATGGCGGTTGATTGGGTTTCGGTGAATGAGAAAACAATATCGAAAGAGCACGGTAGAGTCGAGTAACACAAACAAACAAAGACGGACTGCAGTTGCCGCGTCGTTGAATTAAGTTGGTAATGATACGACAGCGTGAGCGCACGCAAATTCGATATGCCATGATTTTGTGATAATTTACCAAAATAATGCAAATATGTATGCTTACCTAAGATATTTATGTAAAGGGACCTTTAAAAAGTCTTATCTCTATTGAAAAAATATATATTTTTACCACATATTAAAAACTCAATTTTTGTCAATTTGTCAAATGTCAATTTTTAATCATGTAACACTGTCGTACACCATAAATCTCGAAGATGTAACACAGTGTTTTAGCAGTCTTTTAGGAGTTCGTGATTATTGGGATGCCGTGAGACCAGGAAAAGTGGGGAATTAGCTGCCGACGCCAAAAGCCGTGTTACGCCATCGAAAGCGAAAAAGTGTTCTCATTATTCGCTGTTTTCAAGCCGAATAAATCTGTAAAATATCAGTTAATCATGTTAATAATCTGCGGGGCTGTTCGTGAAAACTCATTACTCATCCAAATTTGAACATTTTTTATGAGAATCATTGCGCGTCACGAACATATTTCTGGAGCTGCTTATCCTCGCCCTCTGTTGCCAGGGAAGAATGAAATAGCGCGAACCACCCTACAAGCTATGTTTAATTTTTAATGAGATATCAGTTGGTAATATCAGACAAAAAAAATCTTATAATATAATCGTAAAAATACTCTTTCGTTTCATTTTATATTTACTTTGCATTTTATCGCTTGTGTGTGAGAATTCTGCATTACGTACAATAATAAGAGTTACACATGATAAGAATTTCTACTTGAACTACTGTTTTTATTTTTTTTTTTTTAATATACAGACCGTTCTATAAGACTATACAGATAGATGGTCCTACAGTGACATTAAAGTACAAGTAAGAGTATTCTGTGAACATTTGAATATGATATAATATAATACACTTTTTACGGTTAATTAATAATTAATAATGAAAAATAATAAATGATAAAATATATATATATAAAAAAAAGAGATTAACGCAGATAACTAAATACAATTTTAGGAATAAGTTCCAGGTTAATAATCTTTTAGACAATACACTTTTTATGATAAATATAAATAAATAATATTTTACTGTTAAAAATATAATAATTATGTGAAAATATTTCTTGCACCAACACAATCGTATTTTGATCGTTTATCAAAATATATTCACATTTTTTCATTATAAATATTTCATTTTGATTGTTTTAGCAGAAATTCCAGGCATACATGCATAGTTTTAGGTAGATTTTGATGTAAGTATTACCTATTGCATAGGATCTCATGGCGCAATTTCGAAAAATTTCAATGACATTCTTCGATCACGGATTTTGTTGTTAAAGATTTTCCGTATCAATAAAAACTCTCATCTTTCTTATTTGATTCCGTTATAAACAAATGATTCACGTAAACTTAGTGTTCTCTATGTGCACGCATAATTTATGAAAGCAATTTTATTAATAATTCAAAGATGCATGTAATTATCGAACTCTCTTTTTAATCAGGAAAATATTCGATGAAAATTCTTGATATATTTAAACCATTCGCAAAACATTATTCTGCAAAGTTTAATCTTTTAACTGCCCGTGGCCCAGGCACATTTTCGTGTTTAAAATATGCGTGCGCTAAGCAAATCTCTCTAACGGCACTTTAAAGTTAAATCACTAAAAAATTAAAACCGCTTTTATAAAAACATGTTCGGAATAAATCAACACAATTTTACGTGCTTGTTTGGCTAAGAGGTCACTTTATTCATAAATAATAAAATTATCCGTTGAATATTTAATACGCTTTGGCGTACAGAGGTAAACTACACGAATATCACCTCACATTAATGGATAGTTAACACAAAACAATATTTTAAATGGCCATCACGCAAACAGACGGGCATCCAATTATGAATTTCCATTAGAAGTGATATGATAATTTGATGATTGGTGAAAAGGAATGGAAACCGAACAGAGCACCAACGCAGGGTTAATCGGAACAATGGCGAAACCGTGTTCCGTAATTTAGTCGTCGCTATGTACGCAACACCGAAAGCCGTTCAAATTAACGAATCGCTTAACAAAACAATAACGCGTTTAATTCCAAATAGATTTACCAAATACCAAATAAATACCCGGCTTCGGGTTTGCGACGGGACGAAAAACTAGTAAACTTAAGGGGGGGGGTAAGGTTTTTTTTAAATGAATGTATAACATCGCAAGAATATTCTGTCAAAATTTCAAGTCAATCGGAGCAAAATTGACGAAATTATGAACATTTGAGCGATACTCAGACTGATTTTCTATACCTGCTCGGGCAGCTAAGAGACGCGCTCACCTGAGGACTACCGGACGTGCTATTGTACTTGAAGAGTTTTGCGTAGACAAGGACAAAAAGATGCTGATGATGAAAGCTCTTTGCTATGTGAAAATGGCATCGACGATTATGTGTAAGTATAAAATAAGTGTTGAGTTTTATTTTGATTTTTACAGTGTGCAAAACTTTAAAGCGTTTTCCCCACATCTCACGTTTTCAAAGTCGGTGTCCATCATAACTTCAAAACTACTGCACCGATCCTTTTGAAATTTTGAAAACTATTTCTGTACATAATTTACGAGGTAACGCTGGAGACTTTTTTTCAAATTTGTTATTAATTTTTATTTTTTAATAACAAATTAGTCGATATTTTTCGCAAAAAATCGCGTTTTTCCCTTCAAAGTGTTCCAAAAAATTGAAAAATTGAAATTTCAAAAAACCCTCCCAGTGTTACCTGGGAAAACCTATTATCTATCGAATGAATTTTGATTTTTTGATTTCAGATGATCTAGCACCAAGTTATGATGGACACCGCAATTCTACTTTTTTCCGAGACACGTCCGAATAATTGCTGCCATTGCCGTATTTTTTAATATTTCTTCTTGAAAATTTTACACAATATTCTTCAAATGTCATACTTTAATGTTTCATTGGTTTTAATAAAGAAATTTCAACTGTGTTGTCACAAAAAATTCACAAAAACATGCGTTTTTTTGTACGAATTAACCTTACCCCCCCCTTAAAAGAGATTCCTCCGAATAACATTACCGACGGAGCTGTCGTAATTGATTCTTCAGAAAAGTCGGTTTTCATGTTTACGCGACTGGCATTCAATTAATTGCAATCGATAATTACTTTAAAACTCAATCATGTCACGAGGGCTGTTTCTGAATTAGGTTTCATTAAACCCTTCCCCACCTCCGCCGCCGCCCTCTCTCTCCTCACTATTAATGGCCTTTTCCATCCTTTTGACTTTTTCACCCGCATTTAAAGTAGAAAACCCTTTGAAGAAACGCTCCAACTGGGCAGCTCGGACGGAATCATTAATTTAGACACATTTAAGAGGAAAATAATGCGTTGTACATTTCTCTTTTTAAAAAAATTTACATTTTTATTTATGGCTGCGTAGGTACCGCACACAGATGGACAGGTAGCGTAGCGCGCTGTACCTCCAACACCGCTTTGAAATTGTATCATTTATCAAATCATTCAACAAAACACGAGCTGTTAAGTATGCGAGTTAAGCAAGGCGTCCCTTAGCTAGTTTAAAAAACTTCGGAGAGTTTTCTTCACTCGGTTTGAATGGAAAATATTCTTTATACATCCAGTATATATAGACGAATGCCCGCTAGCAGTGTGCTCCCGCATATCGTGTCCCGCTTCTAGAAGTGCTCCATTAATAAGAATATTACTATTAATAATATTATATAAGAATATTACGAATACAACTCATCTATCTGGTGTCCCTATTACAATGCTCATGTTCATACACTAGAAAGAATTCAACATAAATTTTTACGCTACATAAATTTCCGTCTCCATATCCCAATAGAAAATCTTAACTATACAAACTTATTATATTTTACCGGTTTATTGCCACTATCGGACAGGAGAGTTTTATCCGATCTGATTTTATTATATAAAATTGTAAACTCGCATTACCACAGCCCTGAAATTTTGTCCTTAATAATGTTCCATGTACCCAGTCGAACTACTCGAGTGCCGACGCCTTTTTACTGTGACAATACTAGAACAAATGCTCACTACAACTCGCTAGTACCTAGAATACACAGGTTAGGTAACAATTATACAAACATAGCGGACGTGTTTGGTTCTGGCCTGTCACAGTATAGGGGCGCTTCATTCCGCCATAATGTAAATTATATACACTTTCTTTTTTTTGTTTTTCTCTCTGTTTATATTATTTTTGCAAATAACTGTTATATACCTACATATGTAAAAGCCTATTTAGGCGTAAATGAATGAATAAATAAATAAATAAATAAATATAAGTTTTATAAAAATCATCGACAATGTACTGCCGAAATATGCCATAGACAAATTATTTTTTAATTGAGTGGTAAACACGTGATGTCAAATTCTACTAAGATATCGCATGAGTGCTTACACTGATGATATCGACATAATTACGAAAACTCCTGATGCTTTACGTTAATGCCTTCATAAATCTTGAAAGTTCTGCCAAAAACATGGGTCTCATAGTAAACCAGCAGAAGACTAAGTACATGGCCGTAGGATGCACTCAACAAATCCCAACTCTCTCATGTGGAAGTCAAAATTTTGAAACGGTACCAAGATTTACATACCTAGGCCCCCTGATAACAAACACAATAATACTAAAGAGGGGATTCAGAAGCGCATAGTGAGCGCAAATTGTTGTTTTTTCCGCCTACAAAAGAAGATAAA